>JAOBYK010600556.1:0-11352 GCA_025434845.1 Phenganax subtilis | reverse complement strand
GTAAACACTACTAACCCAGGTTCAACCTGGGTTTAATTCAACCCACCTCAGGAGGTAGGTTCAGCCCAGGTTGAACCCAGGTTGACTTTGAAAAAGCGCCGTGTAAACACAAACCTGGGTCGAACCTGGGTTAGTCTTTACTTCGCACATGCGCACCTGTGTATCTACCCACGAAGCGCGCGCGGCTTGTTAATAACGACGCCATTTTTGCGCATGCTTGTAAAAGAGAACCCGGGTTCGGCCCACGTTCTTGTTCACATTTGATTTTACACTTAATCGTGTGAACAGAACTGGGGTGAGCCTGGGTTAGTTTCAACCTGGGTTGAACCTGGGTTAGTTTATGTCGTGTGAATAGGGCTTATTTCTCGGAGATTTTTGGTATTTCTTATGTTGCTTTTTTTGGATTTCGTCGTCATTACCATAGGACATTTTGGACTACCGTGGCATCATGATAGGATATCTTGAAGTACCATAAGATTATCCTAAGAGCAAATTACTCTGAAAAAAAGGTAAGAAGATTTCCGCCCTCAAGCATTTAGACTCCAAAACTTTTTGAGATCTTTCTAAGTTTCTCAAAGATCTGTTGGGATTCTTTTTTCAAGATTTCTGGACTTTTTCCGGCCTTAATGTCAATATATTTTTAAGTAATGTTATTCCTCGATATTAAGATAGGATGCTGAGGACCAATGTAGAACTGTTGTGGAGTTGTCCGAGGGGCAAATTACTCCGACAAATCTTCGTACACTGCACAAAAAATCTCAAAAAATCGTTTAAAAAATCCCAAAACTCCATAAGCTTTCGCAAAAAATCCAAAAATCCTAAGAAAAATTGGGAAAATTTTTTAGTCTTAAATATCTTCGTACGCTTTTTGTCCGAGTAAGTTAGCCCTCGGAGTTGTCTCGGGTCATTTTGGCGGAGATATCGTGGGTCATTAATAATATTATCATTTTTATTGCGGAGGCGCAATTTATCATAAAACTCAATAAACAGTTTTATTTAGAGTGAAACGTTTGATATTCTCTGATGGAGAAAAATTGTAAAGGTCATATTTATACTCGGAAAACTTCATTAAAATAGAGTATTAAGAAAAGGAATCTTTTCATTTTGGCAAAAACTTAATTCATACCAACGAGGACGGTATGGCGCAAGAGTTACAAAATCTTACAATAGGGGTAGGTCCATTGAGTATAAAGATGGACATTTGTCGACGCAAGTAGGAATCCATTTAGTATAAAGTTGGATATTTAAGGACACATGGAAGAGTCCATTGAGTATAAAGATGAACATTTGTCAACACAAATACGAGTCCATTAATTGTAAAGATGGAGTCCATTGGGTATAGGAGTCCATTGAGAAGTCCAATACTTTCGGAGTCTATTGAGGAGTCCATTGAGTATAAAGATGGACATTTAAGGACACAAATAGGAGTCCATTGATTCTAAAGGTGGACGTTTGTCAACACAAATGGGGATCTATTGAGTATAAACTTTATCCAACTTTGTCCATCGGATGGACATTTGTTAACACAAGTACGGGTCCATTTGAGTACAATAATGGATATTTTCGGACGAAAATCTTAAAATTTAACATCGGGATTCATTATACATGTGAATGCCTCAAAAGAGAAAAAACCTTCAATGAATATCCTCAAAAAAATGGAAAAGCGTTATTTAGTTGACAAAAATATATTGCAAAAGTAGTTTTGCGTAAACAGAAAAATAATGTGGACAGTTTAAATTCAATACTTCAAGTGAAAAACATATCTAAAAAACAAAATGGCGTTATTCGGTTATTGTCAGTTCGTATCAACCTTTATGTTTAGTTCTATCACTTCATCTGCTTATCTAATCTTGTTGACCAAATCTGTAATTTTTAAAAACTCTATAATTTGAAGAGATTTGTTGTTGAAAAGATCTATCGCATATCAATGAGGCCAGCGAGGATTAAAAGTATGGCTTGGTATAGTCACATATCGTCGATGATCAACGACATAGGAAAACAACATCAACTGAATGCTGTCAGTTCCACGACGGCGAGCTTCATTGTCTGTGATTACTGGCGATTCAATTCATGTGTCTGTTAGTAGAAACTATATTCGTCTTCAATGATCAAGAACAGACGTTATGCAGTATCGCAGATTGTCGGCGACTATACATAAACTATAGTGGTACAATGGTGAGCTCGAACGCTACCTCTTATAAGGTGAGTTTACTTCGTTACAGTGTGGGCATGCATCACTCGAAGAAGGAAGAAAATAAACACTCAAAAATTGTTTTATTTAATTTGGTCTTAATTAAGGCCCGTTTACACGAGCGATTTTTTATGCGATATTTCTCGTGTTGAACTATGTGAAAGAGTGGATAACTGGCGAACATACTTAGTTAGTGCAACAATTTTGCTAAAGCACTTGCTAGTCGACGTACTCGATCACATACGCCAAGAGGAGAAAAATCGCAACAAAAATCGCTCGTGCAAATGGGCCTTCAAGCTGTCGCTATGAACGCTTTGAAGTACCACTAGCTACAAACAACGGTTGCTAACGATTGAATTTTATCTCGGTGACAAGAGTAGTCGCGCAAGTCGTTGTTTAAGGTAGTGGTGCTTTAACCTTTAAGACTTTCATTGCCACATCTTATGACGAGATTAAAAGCAGTCTCCAAAAGCATTCATATATCTTTTTAATCTTTAGAATTCTCTGATGTATACGTACTAGTACATATGAAGACCAGCTGTGCTTATTTGCGCTGGCTTTTTCGTCAACATTGCAGCTGGCTAAGGTAAGATACTTGATGGAGTCGATACAGATGCTTTCGCTTTCGCATTTGAATACTAGAAAAATTAGATGAATTTTGGACTCGGTAAATTTACGCTAGTGAAGAGTACACAATCTATAATTATTATTATATGCGTTTTATAGTCAAAGAATGGGGAATTCCAGCCATAGACCAAATTTTTATCTAGACAAGAAAGCAAAATCCGTCATCACAGCTTAAAAGAGCATACCACACAATAAGTGAAATTGCAAAGTTCAATTGCGAAATGTTCTAAAATGCGGAAATTTTGAGTGGCAATGGGAAAGTCTTTAAAATTTTCGCACGCAATACAAGAACAAATGACTTCGCACGACTGCATTTTCCGCATTTTCCAGCATTTCGCAATCAAACTTTGCAACTGCTCGTAATTCGGTACGCTCTTTTAAGTTGTGATGATGGAGTTTGTTCCTCTTGTCTAGATTAAAATGTAGTCGATAACTGGAATTGTTCATTGTCCGAGACTTGATAAACTTGAGAAGCTCTTGTAGCATGTTGGAACTTGCCCTGCAAGTTTGCATAAACAGGAACAAAAAGATAGAACAAAGACTGTGCTCAAGTTTCCAAACTGTATCTTCAATGACTATGTCTTCACCGTACACAAGTTTATATAAACATGGACAAAAAGATAGTACAAAGACGTTGGTCAAATTTCCAAATCATATTTTCAATGACTTTATCATGCACAAGCTGTGATTAAACAAGATAGAACCAAGGTGCATATAGGTTGTGCCCAGTTCTTTCGTTTTTTTTTGCGTATGTTGGCAGCGATTCCAATACTCACTTGTGTAGAATTGCGGAAGTACTTTAATGGTTGAATTTTTTGCAATAAAGCGTTTCGCTCATGCATAATTCTTCCCTCGGTGGGAACAGAGAATATGTAGACCAGGGGCCGGTTGTACGAAAGGTGAATAGCGCAATCCACTGGATAGTGATTTTTTAAACATTTGTAAAATTTTCCATGGATCGTTATGAAACAAGATTAAGATTGCTATTCAAAGATTAAAGGCCGCTATGTTTACTTCTTTGTCCAATTTGAATGTTTCGTCGCTTTTTGTCCAATTTTGCAAAAGTTGAAAAAATCACTATCCACTGGATAGCGTTATCCGCCATTCGTACAACTGGCCCCAGATCTTTTGAACTTCAAAGAATAGCATTCCACATCGCTAATTGACTAGAATTACAGTCATAAGCGAGTGTTACAAATCCATGGCGAATAAACTTCATGTTTACGCAAGGCCGGTTCCGTAAAGTCACGACACCGAATTCAACCATTTTTCGGCCGTGTCTACTCTTGAAACTTCTTGTACTAAAAATATTCGTTCAATTTTGTTCTATTGTAGAAGGTTTAGGCTCTAAACTTGTCTTTGAATTGGTGAATATGATGTCCCAACTGCGCAGAGTCGGTCTCGTCTAAGCTGCGTAGCCAAAAAAGTCACACACGCATAAAATTTTTAATATATAAATAATAGCATCCAAACGGTAGCTTCCCCTTTAATTACTTTTGAAGCATGGTTAATGTATTTTATAAATATGGCTGACATATTTTAGAAATATTTTGGAATCATGCAGTGCTGCTCTCTAATCACATAAACTAATCATTGCTCTTTGAAAAAGTCTTCTCAAGGTTGAGTTTCTAAGATAAAAATGCGTTTTCTTTGTTCATTTCAGCGTCAAAGGTGTTATAAGTCTGGTATGTCGTTGTTAGTTTAAGGCTTATGGTGTAGCAGGTTTTAAAATTCCATAATATAAAGATTGAACAAGCTTTTTTCTGCATGTATCTTTTTGTTTATATAAACTTGCTGACGAACTGTGCAGAAGACGCTATTGAAGACATAATTTGAAAACTTGGCCAACGTTTCCGTTCTGTCTTTTTGTTCTTGCTTATGCAAATTTGTGCATGATGAGAATTGATGCAATGTCAGTAGCTATAATCAAAAAGTCAAAAGGTTTGTCATGCCTGAACTATTGCAACAAAAAAACTCAAGTAATGTTTTCAAGTTTCAAATTTTCTCGGCTGTTTTTTTATTGATTTTATGTTTGCTGTGTAAGTTTTATACGTCAACATTAATAGTTTGCAATTTAAAATGCTTGCAACACAAAGACTGTGACAGAAAGGCATGTCAAGTGTGTACTTGGGAAAAATATATAGGGTTTAAGCAAAACAATGCGCTGTTTAATTCAGAGATCACACAAGTGTTCGTGGATTGAACCTTCCTCTTTGAACGTTATGTTTTTTCCATCGTAGATCGATTATTTGGTATTCGAAAGTTGCATTTATAACACTTGGAGCTTGTTTTACCCCTGGTCAAAAGGAAAAACAGTGGGTCAACAAAGCAACTATTTTAACGGTAAGTCGATAAAGAGCAATTATGAATGTCTGGTTTGCCCAAAAAAAACGAAATTTCTAGACCATTTTTCGTGAAAAAAGGTGTTTCTTTCAACAGTAATTTACCTGAGCTTTTATGTAGCTGTTACAGTCTTGTGTTGAGCTGTTTTTTTATATAAATGCGTTTCCGAAACCCTGATATAGGGCAGCGAATGGTGATCAAATTCACAAGTTTATAGGAGCAAAGCATACCAAACTCATTCTTATTTTGTTTATATGTTTTTCATCAAATACAAGACTACTTTCTACACTTATAATGAAACGAATGAGCGTAGTTTTCTCATAATAAGTGCAACTGTGCAAGTTGACCATCGTCCACTTTCGTGCGCCACAGGGCAGCAATGGTCATTGACACTCAGAAGTTTGTTTTTCTTTAAAGAGCAAGCAAATTAAACGTAGTCTTTGTGTTTCTCATGACATGCAAGACTACTACATATATAATGCAAAAATCAGTATCATTTTCTCATGAGTAACTGCAAGTTGACCACTTTTTCGTTCAATATTACTTAGTAAGCATCACAGGGCAGCGAGTGGCGGTCAAATTCACAAGTTCGCTTGCTTTTTGTATGTTACTACGTACAATATTACCGCGAGTGTAATGAAGAAATTAAGATAATTTTTAGCGTATATTATAGCTGGGTTAAAGGTAATTATAGCTAGGCAACTGCTTTGCACCTGCTGCTATTGTGCAGTATAAACTGTTAAATGATTGTTGTCATTCAGGAATAATGAACGACAATAGATTGTGATCAACTTGTACTGATCATTAGAAAAAGATGGTTAATTTTTTGTCTTTATATAATTATGATGAAGTTATTTTGTATATTTGGCGAAAAAAACATAAACAAGTGAGACTAGTTTTGATTTGCTTGTTCTTACAAGGTTGTAAACTTCTGAAATTCCATGACAACGTTACTTAACAAAGATTATGCTCGACATTCCAAGGCCCATTTCCACTCCTCGCACGAACCAACTCACCACTCGCTGCGAGTGTTTGCATGTAATTAAAATAAACTATCGAGCATTTTGATTGGATGAAAAAACTCGCAGCGAGCTTGCGAGTTAATTCGTACGGGGAGTGGAAATGAGCTGCTTTCTTGTTCCGCGTTTTTACACGTACGTACACGCAGGTAAAAGTTTAAATCCTTCAAAGTTTTATAGTTTTTAAAAATACAAGAACAAGTAGACCTGTAGTTCTTTAGAATTCAAAATTCTTAACGTTTCGTTTTGCGATTGTTTAAGTAAGTTAGGTTTTATTGCAATTTAACTTCTTAGGCCCGGTTTACACTGTTTTGTGTGATCAAAGTGGAAATTTCAGATTGGCAGATCCTAAGTTTTCAAGGATTTGCTAAGAAGATTTAAGAGAACTAATACAGGGGCTCAACACTGAAATACTTCACTCTGATAAGTCTTCCAAATTTTTCAGAACATAGAATTTCCCTGTGAAAAATTCCTGCTTTGATCACAGAAACTTTGACAGTGTAAACCGGCCTTTACGTGCGTTACCGTGCGTGTCAAAAACGCGGAATTGGAAATGAAGTCTTCATACCGTCCAAGTTTGGTGACGTTAAACAAAAGATAGAACAATGACTTTACGTGACCTTGAAAAGACTTTTGAGTATCGATATTTGTGTGTTTCAGCTCATTTCACATTGTTTAAACTGCATTGTATGTAATACGTATTGTGAAACAAATGACGTACATTGCTACTTTGCCTGTCAAGGTCTGTGACTATCATTTGCACGAAACTGGCACGATTCGTATAAAAATTGGCACGTGTCATTTTATCAGCGCTGAGACGGCGTTTTGGCAGGTCTCGGCGTGGGTAGGAGCTTCGCCCGAGTATTTAAATCGAAGAGAGGCCGTCTTACCACTGCCAATATTTATCCCTGCCTTGCCAATTTTGTGCAAGTGTCAATGCGATGGCCATGCATGCTCTAGCTATCATCGGGATAAACTTACATAACAATGACTTACAAAAAAGTTGCAGTGAAGTTGCGTAATAGGACTTCCTACTGTTTTTAAACCGGGATTGTAGAGATTTGAAGTGACGTGGAGGAATTTGAAACCACAAAGACTCTTTGCCTAAAATAGCTCAGAGTATAAAAGCAAGGTACACTTGCATTTCGGCATGTTTATGCGAACATGTACGTGCAAAGACATAAGGAATATGAGGTCGAAACTTGGCCAAAATCGTTGCTCATCAAAACCTACTGGTATATCAAAACAGAAATCAGCTATTAGTTTCATCATTGTTTGGTCCTTAATTGAGATTACACGTAAAAACATGTCTTAATTATTAAACAAAGAAAATAAGTTGTTTATTTGGATATAAAACTAGTTCTTATCTTGCTAAATGTTTGATTAAATGCATGAAGTTATATTGATCAATTCCCACCCCATCAAATCGCAAAGTTTACAAATTCTTTGGTCATATGTAATAGAGGAAGGTGACATTTCGACTTGAAATCACATCATTATTTACCCAATTAATTTCTGGTTCTTGAAACATATTTGTGTTTTTATAACAATGCTCACAATTTTCACATTTTTCTAAAAAAATCATTGTTTTAGCCAGACGTACTGTCAATACACAAAAAACCTAATCGTCCAGGGGCCGGTTGTCCAAAACTTTTAACTACGTTTTAACTACGATTTTGTAATTAAAAAGTAGTTGAATCTGGAATAGGCGATTCTGGTTGGTTGATATTCGTACTTAACTATAGTTAACTTTAACCACGTTTTTGTACAACTGGCCCCAGCTCATTTCATCTTAATTGCTCGGAATTTCGGTCTCGATTGCACAATTGTTTCAAGAATTGCAGATTTTGTGACTTGCAGAACTGCACATGCGCAATTTCAATGTAGGATCACAAGCCTGGTTTTCCTGTAGTCGCCGACTGTATGTTATACTTCCCTACTTTTGTTCTTGATGTTTAAAAAAGAAAATTCTTTCCGATCGACAGAAGAGTTCATTCGACAGTAAGCACAGACAGTGAAGCTCGCTACCATCGGCGTCTAAATCACTGCATAATAACCATATATTAACTAGTACAGTTTAAGCTGTACTTTTAGTGTCTGCGAACAGGCTTGGTTATATTTTCCCTTGACTGGTTACCCATTTATCACAGACTTTGCTTCTTTCTTTGTACTTTAGGCTGTTTATACTGGGCATGTAAGTGGCTTAAAATGCATTAGTTGATGAAGAGAAACTTGCCAATCCAGAAAACATCTAAAATGATATTTGATCATTATGTTGGAACGTTCTCATCGTGCCCGAGTTTGTATGAACAAAAAATAAAACAAAGACTTTGGTCAAGTTTCCAAACCATATCTCCAACGACTATGTTTCTTTACATAAACATGAACAAAAAGATAGCACAAAGACTTCAGTCAATTTTCCAAGCCACACACAAGTTTGCTTAAACATGACAAAAAGATGTTAATCAATATTTGTTTTCCCGTAAAACTTGTAGTTTATAAGAAGTCTGTTCGGGAGTTTTATGGTAATTTTTTAAAACATTGTGTCCAGTCTTAACTATCTTTCCTGTTCTGTGATTGGCTGGGAGACTAAATTCTTCCTATGAAAAGCAGATTGAAATTTGACCTGTCTTTTAGTGCAGTGCACTTCAGCCGAAAGCTATTCAATCCAATGTTTTTTAGGTACGAAAGGGCTACGTGTCGAGTTCCTTGACGTTTTGGGCAAAATTTCAAACCGCACATTGAGCTAACTTCAAGGCATTTTGCTGTAGCGGTTAACATTAGCAGCTAGTTAGCTGAATTGTGCGAGAAAACAAATCTGATATTTATTGAGTAAGGTAAGAGAAAAAAGTCATTCATGGTCCTTAGAGTAATTTAGATCCAGTAAGAAATATTACGTATACAGTGCATATTGTATTTGATTACAAGCTTGAGATTTTGCTGTGTTTTTACACATGGCATTTAAGCTTCGCTCTTATCTTTGATAGAAGATACATAGCTGATGCTCATTGTAAGTGCTTATAGCTCCAACAATATGAACTTTTGATAAACGTAGTAACGCTATGTACGTCGATCTGCACCAATAAAGTCACGAGGTTATGACCGTTCGCTACACACTGTATAGCAATCTGTCGTGCTACGCCAGCTTTAAAACAGCGCATATAAAACCATGCTTCCCGTCAGCAAATAAATATCTCATCTAGTATGTAAACATGTTTGGACATACAGGCCGCTCTCGCACGAAAACACGAAGTTTAGGGCATTTGTGCAATATAGCAAATCACGAATTGGAATGCGGGAACTTTGGGAAGAAATTTTACCACGAATCGCGCTTTAACGCATTTCAAAGATTATGACTGCGAGTTTAAACGGAGCTTTAAATCTCTTCGGACATGTTCTTGCTTGCGCTTTTGTTTGGTAAGGGTTATAATCATCTGAGTTTACATAGTTTGGGGTTTAAATTAATTTCTAGCATACATGCAGAACATAACGATAAATTAATTAAGCGTTACGCCTTGAGGAATGCGCATTTGAGCGTCGTTGTGCAGCTGGGAAAGATTATATAGATTTTATATGCTGACTGAAGTGGCTTGCCCCAGTTCAGCTTTTTCTGAAAGGATTATCTTGTACCTTAAACATTTATCCCCGTATTGCAGAATTTTGCTGTTAGTATAAATGTTTAGGCACTAGAATAGTACACAATGTTGGGCACATATATAGTTGTACACTGAACGGCACTTTTCATAAGGGCATACTTATTTGAGGCGAGTTATCCCGTTGCCTGAAACAGATCTAGTATTTTAAGTTTTCAATCGCATTGCCCTCTATGTGCCTCTATCAAGATCAGAGGACTTACGGACTCAGCATCCTGTGAAAATTTTAATTGGCTATTTTGCTCGTTACGTAATGAAACTGCACTTGCATGAGCAGCCGTTGAATAATTCATTCTTATAGCTAAAAAGCGCGAGATTATAATGGGCTTTAACATGATTACTTCGCAATATTCGTCTTGGCAAAACAAGAATGTATATATCAAGTTACTAACTAATTGCTGACTCTCACTGGACCGCTAGGAGAACGGTTTTAGAGCTATATCCTGTGTAAATATAGTCAAGATAGTTTCCCGTAAAAAAAACTGGATCAATTCAAGACGACTCTTACTGGATCTCTAGGAAGAACAGCTTAGAGCTGGTGGAACTATCCAGTATAAATATAGTTATAGTTTAGTTTAGGTTTCCTCCTGTAGTAACACTGGATGAATAAGAGATGACTCTTACTGGATCTCAAGGAAAAACAGCTTAGAGCTGGTGGAACTATCCAGTATAAATATAGTTGGTTTACTTTACGTTTCTTCCTGTAGTAACACTGGATCAGAGATGACTCTTACTGGGTCTCAAGGCATAACAGTTTAGAACTGATAGAAATATCCAATGTCAATTCCACTATATTTCTTATCTTCCATCTCTCAAAGTTGGCGTTAATTGCTTATGACCTTAATTTTTTTAGATTTGTGAAATCGATACATCGAATCAAGTGCTGCTGTTCAGAAGTCTGCGTGACAAGAACTCCGCTATGGAGTCGCTTGCAAAAGTTTTCATTTTGCTGATTTTTTGCACCGGTAAGTACGCTTTTTGCTTAAGTCATTGTCTTAATGATGCGTTCTGGTTTAATTGGTAGTAACACACTGGATCATTAAGAGACGTCTCTTACTGGATCTCTCGGAAGAATATATTAGAGTTGATGGCACTATCCACTTCGCATTTTGGTTGAAAAAAGTGCAACGTTTGATGACGTACATTTGCGGGATTTGTTGGCCCATAACCAAAATATTTCTAACAAACTTAGCAGGAGACTACATTTTTGTGGTCATGTAGATTTTAACATCCAATGCAATTTACGCTAGTTCTGAAGCTAAATTGATCCACTGTTATACTGCATAATGTAGCTAATTGCGGTCACCTTGCAGTTATCTTGACAAAAATGATGGTTGGTGGGAAATAAAGTTGATTTGCTTGCTCTCGTGAGGGTATAAACTACAACCTTCTGAATTTGATAAACATTCACTGCGTTGTGAGGCTTACCTAAATCAACGTCAAGAATTGTACACAATGTTATCATCGAGTCACTCAACGTGACTGGCCAGCACGGCAGCAACGAGCTATGACTACATTT
>JAOBYK010600445.1:0-11353 GCA_025434845.1 Phenganax subtilis | reverse complement strand
CGTGGCCCTACAGTGTAAGTATAACTATTCCGCACACTCCTGTGATAAGAACTATTGTTTGAATCTCAATCGTTCGCTTCCTGCAGCGATGTCCACCTCCGGAGCCGCCCGCGGGCGCTCCGCGCGACTCGCGCGAATCGCGGATTTCGGACGTAACGCGCGTCGTGGGCACCGTGTCGGGGCTTCTGGGCACGACGTTCCAAAGAGGCCCACAGAACCTGCCGTCGGGAGGCTCTTGAGAAGCCAACGTCTTGAGAAGCCGTTGGGGTCAATTTGATCCATTTTTTTGGGGGGTCTGTTGCTTGGGGCCTATACATTACCTATACAGGTTCGTCTTTCCAGCTTAGGGTCATAAAGACCGAACCTGGCCTAAACCTGTTCGCAACCGGGTTCCTTTCGACGGAAGCACCGTTGGCTTCGAAGGAACGGATATGCCGTCGATTTGGCTCCAACGGTCGATGCACGTTCTCCATGCTGCGAGGAAGGACGTGATCCAACGGCCCAGCAGGTTCGAGAAAAAACAGAAGCGGATCACCAAGCATCTGGATTCTTGGTCAGAGGTGTGTAGAAAAACAGCATGGCAACACACCAACATGGAGGTGGAAAAGCAACACTTGGATTTGCAGAAATAGTCCTGATGGCGCAACCCAAGGGAATTCCAGGTTTCAATGGATGCTGACCTCTGAGTGCCGTTACATGTTTACATGTCGCCCCCAGCGAGAGCGATGCCGCAAAGAAGATTCCTATTGAAACTTGAGATGAACAAGGTTTCGGGGTGTGTTGGGAAATGGGTGTTCAAGTGACTCATCCTCTGATTGTCAGTGGACCTACAACAACCCCAAAACATCTACCTCTCTGCCTCTCAGCAAGGGAACTGTTTTTTGGAGCATCCAAGGTCTATGACATTATTACAGTTCCTTGTCCTAGATCTTCACAAACTTGTTGACCAACTGCCAAAACAACCTCAACACAGATTCTTCCCAGTAGCGCCCTTGCACACGTTTGTGGCTCAAGGCTCCCGGCTTGGCATTGATTTGAAGCACCACCTTGCCTTGGAACCCAAACTTCTCCAGCTTGCATACTGGAATTCCCAAAAAAGCATCTGCAGCAAGAACGCATATCTGCGTGGATCATGGCGTCGTGCACTTTTGAAACCCCCCAATGGCTTGCTCACAGGTCGGTTCCACATCAACTCAGTCTCGCGGATCTCCAACAGCCTAACCTCCTCAGGTGGTTAGACCTCCCAAACGCACCCACCCCTGAACCACCGTACTGAAATGGAAGGGGGGCGACCAGGAGCCCGGGCTCGCCCAACCTCTGCACTGAACACTCGCATATTCCCAGGGCCCGGGTGTTTCTCGATCACGAGACGAATCTCGTCGCCCTTTCGATCTTTCGACCGTGGTCGGGCAGCGCGTGCAAACGTCATGAAAGAGTTTGGGCAAGAGTTTGGGCTCGCGTGTCATGAATCTATGCAGAACTATCCAATCGAAAAAGAGTTATCTGAACTCATCCAGGAGCTCCTGGTGTTATAAATCTCTCAGACCATCAGTGAATCATCACCCATCCAGTGAAGCCATGAATTTCAAAACAACATGGTCTGAGTTCACCTAATACGGTGGACAAAGGGCACTCACTGACCTCCAAGAAGCGACATGAAAGGGGTTTTGCACTTGCAGAAGACCCTGCAAAGCTGTGATACCAAACACTCCATGTATGCCATATTTGTCTACATTGGGGTGGTTCCGGAGGTCAATGTAGGCATATATACCTGCTAACTCCACTTCCTTCTTTTTTTTGGTCGTGATGAAATAACCTGGTTATTTTAAAATAACCAGGTTTTTGGATCCCCCACATGGGAGGAGTTGAAACAAATGCGGGATCGAGTGAACCCACGCGCCTCTGAAGATGTTTCAGCCACCATTTTCAGTTCGTTGCCAGCCAGGGTCAACTGAATTGACGCATGTCTAACGCGCACAATGCACAAACCAATTACAAATTGACCAGGCACCTGCAAACTCAACATGTAAACAGCCAGGTTGTAGAAACAATCCATTGTTGAAATTTGGAGCATCTCGATCCACCATGATGCCTGATTCTGAGCATGCACTTGCATGGATCTACCTGTTGCAAAGAAGCCCTGATCGCACCCACGCTGTAAAACATTGGGTGAGATATCGCTCAAATGTACGATGAATTGTTCGACGAGCTGACACTCTCCGTGACAGTCTCGCCGTCTTTCCGATTTGGTCTTCGTCTTGCTGACAAGCAAGAGCTAAACAATTGATCCCAAAATGGCAGAATTCTCCGCTCAGGCGGACTTGCTCCATGATTTCTTCGAAACCATGGAGCTTGGGAAATAATGGAAAAAGGTTCAACTGCCTGGCAAAGCACTCTTCCGCTAATTTCCGGTATTCACATACCCAACTATGTCCTAGACTGAAAACCTGCCGGCACTCATCCTGGCTGATGAAGAAAGGAGCCCGGAACAGCAAAGTAAACAACTGATTCATTTGCCTTGTTCCACGCAAAGCCCGTTCAATCAAGCTGGACTCTTCGGGCTTCAGACCTCCCAGCCACCTCTCCACAAATTTGAACAGGTTCGTAGTCAAGCCTCCCTTGTGCCATGCACCAGTCGGAGTTGGCTCATTGTAGCTCAGGAGCTTGGGGGTCAGTTTTGTCACAATCGGCTGTAGCCGCGATTCCCTGCAAAAACTTCGATACAGCTGACTGAGGATTTCAAACCTGGCCTCGATGTTGTTTCCAGGCACCAGATTGAAGTGCATGGCCAGGGCAATCACTGAGCAAACCCAGGCCTTGCCTATCCCCAAATGAACTGTGTGCCAAATATCTGGCTGGTAGTAGGAACCAGGATGACTAGCATCATGCGGCAATCCAATCTGCAGAAAGGGTGGAGTAGTCTCCCATGGCACTGTGAGGCCTATGGTGCTCCGCCAAGCCGCCCGCAAATTGCCCAGGTCCTCATAGGGAAAACCTCTGCAGCCAGCTTGGCATAGATGGCATTTGCCCTTGGGCGCGCGTCTTTCAACACCCCTCTTGGCCCCAGTGCTGAAGTGGCGAGCAAGTCTGCCAGACTTGATGAGATATGGCCAGTCTCCTTTCACAGCAATAACGCAGATCTTCCTTCGATTTCCACGGCGGTCTACCACGCCAGTCTCCAGCAAGCTCTTCAAACTGCCTGCAGTCTTGGCCATGACTGCATGAAAGAATTCAGGATCATCCTCGTACAGCCGCTTTGGCAGGATGGAGGAGACAAAGCGCGTGGCGTAGGTGTTGCCCTGGTAGTTGATCAATGGCTTCAAGTGCCCACTGTGGTCTCGCTTCAAACGCTTTGCATCCGTTCCATATCCCAAGCAGCTCTGCAGGGATGTTATCATGATCCCTGATTTCTTCAGAGTTCGCCCCTCATCACCATGGACATAAAAGGCTGCCGTGTTTTCACGGTCGAAGTCTGGATCATCGAACACTTGAAAGTCTGGCTGGAGTTTCTCAAATCTATCCCAGAAAGAGCGCCACATTTCTGCACACAAGTGACTCTCCTCATACTGCAGGCCACAAAGACGGTGCCAAAGGCCATGATCGCAAATGAACTGGAGCCAATCTCTGGGGCAAATCCATGAGATTTCCCGATCATGAATGCGAAGGGTACTGATTGGGACTTTCAATCTAGACCCTTGCTTCAAGATCACTTTGGAGGCGTCCCGTTCTGAATTGTTCAAACTGATGTGCGCCCACCGTGCAACTCCGCAAGCTGCTACTTTGGACGGGCCCATATCTTTGGCGACAGCTCTGGCAGTGCGTATTTGAGAGCGGCAGCTGGCCTCGGCCGCCAAAAACGATCACACAGCAACTGGCTGAAAAGAAACACATATTTAGGACTCAAGACTCAATCTGTCTATGCACGCATACCAGTGCCAGGCCTTACTGTTAAACCACTTGCTTGCATCAAATCAAATCTGAACTCAACATACTTCCCTTTTGACCGCAGGGAAGCCTACGCAAATCATCCCAGCAAATTTGCTGAGTCTATCTCTGCAGGCCTTGGCCTGTGAGGTGGAAATTTGAAACTCCGGAACACAACATAGGTGAGGAATGGTCCGTCAGCATCTTTGGGCACTGTGTCCCCGCCAAGTCTAATGTTCTTGCAACCAGGCAAACCTTAGCTACTCCCAACCTCGTATTGCAAGCCTTAACGCACAAAGAACAGCACTTAGAAGATACAGCATTCTTCGTAGCTATAGGATTTAACATTATAGACACGCAACTGCCAAAATGGTGAATAAGTGCTGCTTCAAGGAAGGCAGGTCCATCAGCATGACATGCAGCAAATAAGACAATCATGTGCTCAAATTTCTCGGCCGACCCCGTATATCCAAACTTGGCGTTTCTCCATCTAAAGTGAGCATCGTGCGTGAACCCGAACTTGAACGTCATCGGTTGTTGGCGTGCGTGTAAGGATTCAAACACTGTAACGGCATGCCGTAGAACTGCACCTGCTGTTGACCCTGGAGTTGGCAACCTGCATGTAATACACGGGTCACTATAGATTCTGGCGAAGACATCTTGAGAGCGCGGCAAGCTATTGATTTCTAGATCTTCACATTTGTGTTTTTTCGGAATCCCCTGGCACTGTGCTGAAAACTCTCCGCTGGAACGAGATGGCAATGGGTACATCTTTTCCCACGCATATGGGCCCAACGAAGCCTGGTTGGAGTGCATACTGAACAGCAGTTTGAGTGAAACCTTCAACACTGCCATCGCATATATGGGATGCAGTTGGATGCAGCCATGTTGCAGGTCTATGGCATGAAAGTAGATCAATCAGCTCTTCTTCAGGAGTTTCCATTGGGCACACACGGTACACCCTATACGCGCTAACTACGTTTTTGTTTGTTTGCCAACATACCTGATAGCAGGATGACCTTTGCATGCAGTTCAGCTGTTCAAGTGTTAGCACTCGTCTTGCTTTGAAACACAAACAACGGAGCCAATACCTTTTGGTGCATACAGCAATTAGTGCAATCGTGCAAGAACTCTACAAGACTTGACTTCGATTCATATGGAGCTGCATTGGGCAACCCGACCCCTTCACCAATGTTCGCTGCAAGAGCCCGGGCAGTGTGGCCAGGACCTGGCAACCCGAGTTTAACGGTTCAAGTTGTGCCATTGCTGCATGTTGTTGCAGCGTGTTCACTCGATCCACGTACTCCTTTATAGATCCATGTCATTGTTTTTTTTGCAACTGCCACTCCCCGACTACCATGATAAGTTCATGGCAAGTTCATGCCGGTTTCTTCGAGCATCTCGTTGAAACTTGGCTGAGGGATGAGTCAAATAAAGAATGAACAATTTCAAACCCGAGTCAAGATAACCCTATACAGACATATACGGTATAGCTTGAAAAACTTTAGCCTATAAGATCTATAAGGCCCGTCCAACCCAGCACTTGTAAGATACTACCACACCGGCCCGTCACCCCTGAATTTGCAGCGATCAACTACTTCACCGTGTTATCACACAGCGAACCAAAATATATATGCATGGGATACAGAAGCTCACTGGTCACTCTCCTTCTTCACCTTGCTGAAGTGGCGTTTTGCATTCCTGGGCATGTGCAGTAAATGTGATTGAAAGAAATAATGTCATTGGGCACACGTTTTGTTTTGCACATACTCATCCGCGTGCATGCATGCCAATGCTGCGGGCCAATGCTGCTGCATGAGCTTAGCTGTTGCTTTCTTTGAGGACCAGACCGCACCTTGGCCTCGTTCTGTGCGATCTTTGTACACCTGCATGCACAACAAGGGTTGACCACCTGGGACCTGTTTATCATGCTACACGGATGCATCCAGGGCACACAAACGTGGAGCTTTTCATCATAGCTTCCGATTTAGTGACCCACCTGAGTTTTGTCCACCCCCAATTAAACTGTTAATTTGGAAATCGAGTTCACAAAAGAATGATTTCCACAAACACTAAACTCATACTGCCATGTGAGCCACTCTTGTTTGAAATCATCCCTCTCACCCTCTGCCAGAAGCTCCGAGAGTTTGGAGTATTCAGTGTCCAGGATCTCCAGGTCACTCTCGAGGGCCTTTACAGACCTGGGCAGTCACCCACTAGATAATAAAATCAGACTATCGATCTCTCTATGGCCTCTTGGTGGTTCATAAGAAGTTCATTGTGTATATAGCAATTAACTCATGCAAATATTGAGAGTAGGACTTGGTGGCCATATCATCGACATAGTTCCTCTTCAAATCTGAAACGAGAGATCTGACCTTTGCCGATTTCTGGAGGACGGAGTCACAGAACCGCCGGAATGTTTCCTTGCCACCATTGGCCTGCCCAGGCAGAGACAACAACTTTGCGAAGGTGAACAAGCAGCTGTCAGACCTCAGCGGCAGCCGCAGCCGGCGCAGCATTGCTGGCAACCATGCGCTTCTGGAAGCTGTCCAGGCCATCCGTGTTCGGGGCGGCGATGTCAGACGTATCATGGTCCTGCCGGTTGTGCACACCCGTGCTTTAGTACTTAGTTGGTTTGATTTGGATTGCAAGCTGCTTTCAAAATGATGAAGAAAATTATATGTTTAGACGGGTTCACACGCACATCCAGTCCATACCACTGTGCGTGCGCGATCTCTCATTGACCTCCTTCTGCTCACGCTGCCCAGTCTCCCGCGTAGCAACCCAAAATTCTTCTTCACCACTGTATTTGTTTCTCCTCATCACGCTTTTGATTGGATCATCATGGCGGCTGTGTTAGGAGTTTGCATGTATGCGCATATCATACATTACGCTGACCACCAGGACAAGGCTCCGGACAAGGTTTTTCGGATCCTCCCGGCAAACTTTGATTGCGCCTTCCACCTTCTTCCTGATCAAGCCCGCGTCAGACGATGTGCGGGCGTATGATTCAACAAAATATAGCTCTAGGGGGACCATATAAAATATATCTCAATGGGTCTGAGTGGCGCGGACCACTTGAGCTCTTTGAGCATGTCATCCTTTGAAAACCATCCATGTTCCACTGTATTCTTCTTGGTATCACTGATGACATACTTGTGCTCACACATGCGAACAAATTCCTCCTGCAAAGGGACTGACCAGATTTTAACTGCTTGGCAAAACAGTGTTTGGGTCCCTTTCACCAACGGTTTCTTGATTAACACGTGAAAACTCATGGGAAGGGGATTCTGTATATAGTTCTTTCTAGCTTGAGCTGGCTAACTGATTTTGTACTGCAGCCCTCGATACATTTCAACGAACAAAGTGTATAAACACCGCTACAAAGCAACAAACACTCAAAACCACCATCCTTGTTGAAGTCAACAGACTCGAACTCCTTTGCCAACTTGCCCTTGTCACCGTTCAACCAGAGCTTGTGCATCCAGTCGGGAACCTGGATCTTACCTCCAGCCTTTACCTCACACATGCGCCTCAACTTGGCTTTGATCCTGGCATCGTGCTTCGCAGCCTCCTTAGCGGAATAGCGGCGAGAAAATCCTATGTAGCCACTAAGATTCCACCCATATGTGTCATATCAATCCTGACCCAACATGCCACCAAATAGCAGATTTGTCCATGGACTTCTGTTCCGCATTCCCTTCATGGCGTGTCTCCGGTTCTGGTGATTTGCGTTTGGTCCCACGGGGTTCCCCCTCGGCTGAAGACGACTTATCAGCCGACTCTGGTCGTTCCCCATGGACCTCGGCTCCCAAAAGCTTCATGGCCGTCAAGGAATCCATTTGGCCGGAGCCCCACAGCTCAACCACTTTGGACACCATAGCCTTGGACAGGCAACAAAATTAGAGAATACCCCGCCCCAATTGCAGTTTAACACAGCGGTCATTTGCCACATAGCTCTCATGCATTGTATGATCCATTACCTTTAGGGCGGGGGGCTTGATCAACCGAATGTGCGCTCGGTGCGATAGAAGGTGGAGTGGGGCTTGTCGGTGCAGATGGGAGATCAGGAAATGTCCCGGGCTGTGTATCATCCAACCAAATCACAGGATCTGCATGCTGTGGAGTAGCCTCGCTTGAGTCAACAAAACCCTTCAACTCATAGACACATGCACTGATGGTTGCACGTGTTCGTCTTTGTGCAAAAGAAACACATCACTCAAGACTATATAGACTCGACTACCAGCAAGTGACCACTTTTGTAGGTGGTGGCAATGCCTGAGATTGGGCACGCTCCTGTGCCTTCTCAAGCTTCTCAAGCTCCATTTGCTCAAGGTCTTCGCGGGCTTCAGCCTCTAGAGCAAAAACCAACTAGGAGCTTAAAGGCGGAGGTTTGAATGTGTGCTTTTAATTGAAAAGTCTGAGAACGAAACGGCCGATTGCTGTGCTGCGATGTCTGCCAACTGCTTCTCCATCTCCTGCCGTGGAAGAATGACCGTCATTGGGATCAAAAGTTAAACACTCACCAAGTCGAGCAAGCCTGAAGGGAAGCAATATCATCAGGCAACTCCGCATTCATGTCGTTCAGCAAATGTGCCAACCCCGCACCAAGCTCGGGCATGCTCCAAGCACGGGACTGAAAGGTAGCAGCGCTAGATGCTCTGCCAAAGTCCATGTTTTGATCGGGTGAAGGGGAACGTCACAGCACAAACCACTAAGCTAGAATCCCACTTGCCTTTCAAGCCAAAGGAACATCCACCCTCAGAGCAAGAACAATCCTATATACCTCTCACTGGCATTTCAAAAAGTCCATACGCTGTGACTAGAAAGCTTTTTTGTCACAGTCCAACCTTGACTCGAAGCGACCATACGAAGCCCATATCGAATTGTTTGCATGGAACTCTTAAGTTGATCCATCCCTTCCATCTCAGACAGGGCAACGTTGACAAAAAGCAGGTAGAAAGGTGATGAAGTCACATAAAAACTATGTTAAACATAGCCCCAAAAAAACCAGGTAATTGCAGTAATACCCCATAAAATTTTACGGGTTATGTACGGATTTTTACGGGGTTTGTACGCCTGTGTTACGGGTTTGATTTTACGGGCTGAAAATTATGGTGTGGTTACTCCCTTTTACGGTGTTTTTACGTATCTTTACGGGTTGCTTGCAATTTACGGGGTATGAGCTCCCAGATTTGCTTGGTTCCATCATGGTCCTACCAATTGCTCTTCGTTAGTCTGTAGTCACCCATCTGAGATCAGAGAGATTGAATTAGACTCCAAGGCCTTTGAATTAGACTCAAAGGCGGCCTGGCAAAACGTCCCGAAAACTATGTGGGATTGAGAGGAGTTTTCCACCCCTCAGATAGTGGCAGACATCTTGGATGGCTGCCTCCGGCCACAGGTCTTCAAAGAACATGCTCTCCAGCATGCGCTCTGCAGGAGGCACAACTTCGGGCAAAGGAGGGAGGCCTTTCTTGTCCTGGATGAGGTCTTCGAAGAGCTCCACTAGCTTCAATCCAAATCTGGGAGGATATTGCCTCAAACAACCAGAGGATGGAAGGTTTGAGAGTTCCTGGATTGTTTCGGGGTCCCTTGTGACACGAGCCTTTAGTATCCACAGTTGAAAGTGGCAATGAGGAAGTACATTTGGAGAACATGGTAAACAAACGAGTCCATGAGAAAGACTGCACATCTCAGAAACTCTTGAGAGAGCAGCACTGAGGAACAGACTCAGACTCACGAAGTGAAGCACTGCCTTTGTATCGGTTCTTCCCTGCAGAGTCTCGATACTTGATAGTGGTTTTGGACTTCTTGCTGGGATCCTCTTTCACTCGTTTCGCCCAACCCTTCAATGCACCAGTCCACAGTGATTGAATCCATTTTGAATTTGACAAAGCATACTGCGGTTTTGGCGTGGGCCCTCCGTAGGCCAGCATGTACCACACCACCTTGAAGACCTGAAGCATTGCTGGCAGTTGGTACTGGACTCTGGGCTGGATGGGGTTCGGAGTAGGTCGAATGGTTGTTTGAAGGGTAGTCCAGCAACAGTGTAGCACAAACTTTACAAACATGCATTGAAACACTGTGTCAGGGAGCAACGGCTTTACGAGTTCTACACCAACGGTGGACTTTGCAGGGCATGGAAGCCAGAATTGGCACTAGTCACTAATACGGGTCCCTGTTGACAGGACGGTTTTGGCAAGACCCCCGAGAATTGAGATATTTGACATCAACCGTTTCAATGTACAATTTAACCCATCAGTGATCGATCTGGTTGGGAGAAATTTGGGATGAGCCCTGAAGAGGACATGGAGGAAGGAATTTGACATGCACCACAGGATTTGGTATGAACTGGCCCGTCTGGAGGTTGCAAATCACTCCCTTCCTCCACCTTTTAAACACACCCATGATTGCTAGGTTGATGCAGCCTTGGCTTCAATCCATAAGGGCGGATGCCAAATGCTTCACAGTATATATTTGAAAAGGCTTTCGGTGATTTCCTACATGAGGCTATGTCTCCATCAGGTATGAGGCAAACCCCTTTGTCATTACAAATTTATATATGGACAGACCTATATAGGTGTTTTTCGATGTAGCGATGACCAATCACTAGCTGCCTTTGCAACCCTGGGCGATGCCCAATGCATTGGAACCAAAAAGACCCAAAAACTCATTGGACCATTGAGGCCTGGAGTGTCACGAAGGGGCTCCATGATCTAAGGTAAAAAGCTTGATTCTGGACCTCCAATGCAGCCTGGCCCGAACACCCTGGCTGGAAGAGCTTCGAGGCCCCGGCGGAGTGGTCGCCAGCGCTTTCGGACAACTTATTCGCAAACTCCCGCCACCGTGGATAGTATTCAAAAACTGAGTTCTTGGGTTGCTCGATGCTGAAAGTACCATTACAGCAAACCACGAGCATCGCTAGCAATACCACCCTGCCAGGCAAATACATAACCGACCATTACTCCGGTAACCGCTACCTAGTGTACAAGTTGACCATGGAATTCATATACGGTGAATATATATATTTAACAACTGACTTTCGAAAAAGCGAGCCTGCTTGCAAGGCAGTTTGCAGTTCTGACTGAAGGGAATCGAGTGTCCCCCACCGATGAGCACACTGATCTACTGGAAGTTCCGGCATTTATTGAAACAAAGCTCGAGCACTTCAGCCCAAAGTGCGCTAGGAAGCCACAGTCATGGTCCCCCAAGAGGATCGCCATGATCCCAAACCTCATTGTTCGCATGATTGGAGACGTTGCGCACGGGAGATAACACATATGGTCCGTTGTTCATATTGCCACCTAGACCGATCGATGAAAGCGAACCAAATGCATGCTAGTAACGCCATCCCTTCTGGACTTGTGAGGTCCATGACATGGCGGCCATGTTTCTTCCATGTCCCTCCGGGCCCTTTTTCAGA
>JAOBYK010600334.1:0-11354 GCA_025434845.1 Phenganax subtilis | reverse complement strand
ATGCGCAATCAAAGGGGATAACCCTTCAATTTGAAGATACTCGAAATGTCATCACAACTGTAGGGAGCCTCCTTAAGTCCGTTTTCCACGAGGTTTGAAAGCCAAAAGTGTGAAAAACCAAAATTTTCGAGCCGTTCTTCGGTCTTGTTCGTTTTCCTTCTCCTTTTCATTGTTAACACGTCAATTAGAAACTTTTTCGATATATTCGTTAACGATGAAAAAGGATAGCGTTAAAGAGGAGGAAAATGGTGGAAATGATCAATTTTCAATCTATGGTTGCCTTTAAAGATGGCGACGAAGACATTGTTCCAGTTTGCTCAGGGAAAACGATGTTTTCCACATTTTACATCCACCCCTTCTTTCCGATACTGCCTGACCACCTTTTTGGAAGAACTACTAAACGCGAGGGTTTTGGATGACAACGTACAAGTTCGGTGGAATTAAAAACAACATAATCGACGGTTGTTTGTTGCCGAAACACTCACTTGCGGTCACTTGACCTTTCGAGGCATTTCTGGTCGCAAATAATGGTTTTGAATACTTTTGAGGTTTTGGAAGATTCTTTTTAAGATACGAGATGGAGAGCTATAGAGACTAAAATGAGCTTTTATCTAATATGCAAACAAATTTTTCTTTTAAATACTGTAATGTCTGCAAGGCCAACACTGCAGTTTTGTAGAGTACAAGTAAAATATTTTGAATACAAAAATAAACTGAAAAGAACTTATCATTTTGATGTCTGTGTCGGTAGCCTATATGCATGTTTCAACAGCTGTTTTATGTAATTTTGATGAGAAAACGACAAAGTCTCAAAAAGGCACTAGTATTTGACTTATTTTTACTGTCAATTTCCTTTATTTTCTAAAAAAAGAGTGTTACTATCATCATCAAGAGAATAATTGAGTTTTACATCAAAGTGCTCAGCCATCGTTTCGGAAACGTTTCTCCCAACCAAGTTGTTCGCGAAGGAATTTCATCCAAAAAGTTAAAACCGACAAACCTTACTCTTTTTGGCCAGGACTGACTGAAGAAACTGACTCAGTTAAGAACATTGGAGGCTCAAACTTATTAAACCAACCACGAGACTGTCTCGATAGCATTTACTGATCGATAATTTTGTTGTTAATTCTCCAGTTGTACCATTTTTATCCAAGACCTTTACATTAAGCAGTTCTTCCCCCCAAAAATGGGGAAGAACTGCTTAATATGAAATGTGCTGGGCCAAGACGAGATAGGCGTACGAGCCGGTTGCGTAATCGCTGTGTAATTGTGTAAAATACTTTAAAATAAACAATCGTAACATTTTTGTTGAAAACTCGTTATAGTTAATGATTGACTCATTTTATATATTTCGCTGACAAAGAAAATTTTCGGGCAACTAGCCTCAGCCCCGCCCCCAGTTGAGATTGGTCCCGTACACCTGTGCAAGACGAAATTTTCGTGACGAAACTAAAAATCATCTTGCAAGTTGCAAGTAATAATTTACACACCAAATTAAGAAAGAAGAACACGACACAACTGACTTTCCGTCTCAACTTCAAGCTGAAAGATATATTAGCCAAGACGGAAAGTTTCCTTTTCTACCCGCATGGGTGGTGACTGGTGAGACAGGATCGGAAAGAGAGGGCGAACATAACATGCAAAATTAAAAACATCGTTTTGCTTATACGCTGAACTGTTCAGCTGCTAACTTGGATTACTGATGTTTGCACGTACGCGAAAAAAAATATAATAATTAGCACCCTAGGTCTCCTGTACCTAAGATTGTAATGCACCACAAAACAGCGGTAAAACTAAATTTTGGAAAGTTATGATTAATACACGTGGAATTTAGAGCAATTGATGTTTTGTGTTAATGATCACCTACTGGCAGTACCTGTTATAATAAGTAATAACATATAGTAAGAATTTTAAACTTTTTTGACCATGAATGACGAATCAATTGACCTGACATGAAAACTGTAAAACTGTAATGACTGGACATAAGGCACTTACCCCTCACTATTATTTTAACGGATTTCATATCCTTCAATGTGTAGCTCTGTGCTACACATGTATAGTGTCCTGTTATGGCACTAGTGACGTCACTGAAGGATAACGATGACCCTGAAGGAGTAAGTTGCCTCCCATCCTTGAGCCACGTTTCATTAGCTGACGGGTATCCCCCACTACTTTTACACATGCATGTGATATTTCTGCCTTTGTCGACCGTGGTTGGCGTAATGCATATTATCTCCGCAGTTGGCTTTACTGAAATAATAAAATAATGTACTGTAATAACTCATTGTTACAAAATTACATTATCAAATATGGGTTAAGACAGATTATACACAACTTCTACCAAAAAAGGGATGAACCCCAACGGTAGCTATAGTCTTGCCCTGACAAGTACAATTGTGCCACGTTAGTAAGAAACGGTAAACCATAGGCGTACGGGGCCAATCTCAAATGGGAGGGGGGGGGGTTGTGGCTAGTTGGACGAAAATTACTTTGCCACCCATAATTATAAAATGAATAAATCATTAACTAAAACGAGTTTTCCACAAAGTTGTTGCGATTGTTTATTTTTAATTATTTTACACTATTACGCAACAAGAGAAGTTACAATATGTTATGCAAAAAAACACTTGATGTTCTGCTCATGGCCAATGGGAGTCATCAGCATCCCATTTCAAAACGTTTATTAACGTTTTGACTGCAATCAATGGGATGGGATTCATGCAATCAGAGTAGATGACTTTACTGCATTCAGAACAACTGACGCGAAGACGGTACACGTGCTTCTTTAGACCGTTTGCCATCTGCAAATCTATGGGTGACTTCTGATGAGCGCACTGAGACTAGTGTCCTGCGTCTATGTCTTAAATTTAATATGAACACCGTAGAAAGAGGCTTAGTCGAGGCAACTAACTCAAAAGCCAAATCAATAGCTTTACCAGATGTAATATTTATTATACATAACAACTCCAATCTTAACAAAAACAAGTAAAGCTGAAGCTTTTCAATTGTTTAACGCTCAGGAAATATTTCGATATATACTTAATATTCACAATAAAGCCTGTTTTCCACTAGGCGGAAATTTCCGCGCGGAAAATAAATTGACCAAACTGATTGGCTACCAATGTATTTCGCGGCGAAGCGAACCAATCACGTTGCTAGTTTTATTTTCCGCACGGAAAATTCCGCCTAGTGGAAAACAGGCTTAAATCTATTATGAAAGTAACATAAAAATATTTTCTTGCCATACTCTATCTATACGTCAGTTTAGTAATACAATTAGTACCAAATATTTATTCGTCGTTTATGTGTATGTAAACTGTTCATTCAAATGATAGTTAGGTTTTCATATACTCCCGAAATGGTGTTTTCATGAATAAATATTACTCACTGTAAACCACACTTATATATTGTTTCATCTCAATCCAGTTTAGGTAATTGCATAATGTCTATAATCAGAAATTACTTGTATACTATTTCTTGTTGGGGATAGGTACTTCTCGAGTTAAGCCCTTCGAGTCAAGCCCTTACCACGCCCATGACACGCCTTTTTTGCCGGGGCTTAACTCGATGAAAATAAAGTTGTTTTAGTTCTTCGATTCAAGCCCTGAGGCTTAAGTAGAAGTGAATTAACGATTTAGGCGTCCGAGTTAAGCCCCAACATTAAAAGGATGTAAACGAGATGCGCGTAAACTCGCATGAAACATTCGCAAATGTTTAAAAATGTTTAAAAAAAATAAATATGTTTAATATTATATTTACCCAGGATACTCACATCACAAGTGTGTTTTTCAGTGGAGTCCTGCATATGGTTGATACACTTATCATACACAATATGGTTGATACAATCAAGTCTTTAATCACGTTGTTTGTTCATGTTTTTGCAAACTTGACATAGCCATTGGAGATTTGGTTTGTACAGTTAACAAATGACTATTTTCAATCTCTTTGGCATTTGCTCAACTTCGTACAACCTTGCTTCTGCAGAAGACGCTGTCATTGGAGAAATATTTGGTACACTTGACCAAAATCTTTGTAGAATTCTTAAAATTGTTTACTGTATGTTTATACAAACTTGTGCAAAGGGAAGACATAGTCATGACTCCATTGACTAAGGCGATCCATAGTTGTTAAATAAAACTTTGTTTTAAACAACTAAGAGCGGTAATAAAGAAGACTGGCAGATGCTGAAATGGCGGAGACGGATAGTTTCAGCACAAACTAACAGGTTAGCTGGACCAGGTGGCAAATATACACTTGCCGAGAAAATTGGCAAGTGTGACAAAACGTATCACATTACATCTTTTTCATATTTTGACCGTATTGTCCATTCTTCAAAACCATTTGAACGGTCTTTAGTTTAACTGAACAGTTTTGAAGTATTAGGGAGGTCGAAACTGCGTTATTTGCGATATTTGAGGTTCCCCTCCTTTCCGCAAGTTTAGAGCTTAGAGCTGTGTCGAAGGTTACTGACGGCTCCATCAGTGACTTATTTTATTTGATATACTCTATTACATTTTCCCTCTTTATTTTTCTATAAAAGCTCGCGTGTTACTTTATTTGTATACCAATTTCTCCTGAGAAAGTGCTTTCAATCGAAACGTCGAGAATTTATTTACCTTCAAGACGAAGCCCGTCCCTCGTTTACATCCTTCAAATGTCGGGGCTTTTAATTCACTTCGAGTTAAGCCCCGGGGCTTAACTCGAATACTAAAACAACCTTATGTTCATCGAGTAAAGTCCGGGCAAAAAACGCGTGTCATGGGCGTGGTAGGGGCTTAACTTGAAAAGGGTTTAACTCGAAGGGCTTAACTGGAGAAAACCTACCTTTCTTGTTCAAGCTTATGCAAGCGTGAAGTGTAGGGGGCGCCAAATGTCTTTTTATTATTTACACGTTTTTGATTACCTTTTTGATTATTTATTGGATGCGACATGGTTATTTACTAGATAATCATTTTGACTTGCACGTAAATTTGGTTATTTAATAAATAACCATTTTCAACAACGTTCTTAAAAGTGGTTATATATAAATAACCATTATTGACACGCACGTTATATTGGTTATTTAATAAATTACCATTTTTGGCAAATATATTAATTTGGTTATTTAAGAAATAACCACTTTTAGCAACATGCTTAAAAGTGGTTATTTAAAAATAACCAAATAATTTTCACACACTCGGCGAGCCAAATGACGTCATGGAATGCAGTCTACTCACCGTCTACTGCTGAGGGACTGTTTCTGTTTGTCAACTGCTTCCGAAAACATGCGAAACCATTGCAAAGACGTTGAACGTTTGACTGCCGAATCCATAAACCAATTTTTTTTTGCTTTTACAAAGTCTACTACAAAATGTCTGACAGCACGGGAGATATGATTAGAAGATTGACTGAAGCAATCGGTTGAGTCATCGCACAATCTCTAAATTCAGAATGAATAATGAGTACCATCTAAATTCAATTCGTGAATATGCAAATATTGCAGCCACAGCAATGTATTATAGTGTACAAATCAAACGAGTATTTGTAATAGTGCACTTTCGTGCTCATTATCCAGCAACTTTGCGTTGAAAGTATGAAAAATCTGGCTCGCATTTCATGCCTTTCCGTGCTGCTATAATGTTTCATGTACTATGTATTGGCTAAAGACGTTATGATTTTCGTATTTTGTCCCTTTGATCTCGCAGATACGTTTCGATATCAAGAAAATACGTTGTAAACATCATCTGGAGCTTCGGTCATATACTGAGCCAAAATTTTGCGCTTCCTTTGATGTTATTGACAAATATTTATCAGTTTTATGAATAATGCCCCAGATGATGTGTCTACGAACTTGGAAGGACAAAATCCGAAAATCATAACGTCTTTAGCAAATACATCACATGAAACATTATAGAAACACCGGGAAAGGCACGAAATACGAGACAGATTTTTCATACTTTCAACGGCAAAGTTGCTGGATAATGAGCACAAAAGTAATACATTGCCGTGGCAGCAATATTTGCATTGAGATTGTGCGATGACTCAACCGATTGCTTCAGTCAATCTTCTAATCATATCTCCCGTGCTGTCAGACATTTTGTAGTAGACTTTGTAAAAGCAAAAAAAAATTGGTTTATGGATTCGGCAGTCAAACGTTCAACGTCTTTGCAATGGTTTCGCATGTTTTCGGAAGCAGTTGACAAACAGAAACAGTCCCTCAGCAGTAGACGGTGAGTAGACTGCATTCCATGACGTCATTTGGCTCGCCGAGTGTGTGAAAATTATTTGGTTATTTATATATAACCACTTTTAAGAACTTTGCTGAAAATGGTTATTTATGAAATAACCAAATTAACGTGCAAGTCAAAAATGGTTATTTAGTAAATAATCATTTCGCATCCAATAAATAATCAAAAAGGTAATCAAAATTAAAACGTGCAAATATTAAAAAGACATTTGGCGCCCCATAGAAGTGTACTGCTAACGCAAGCGTGACAAAGCACTTAAGCACAAGCAGTCTAACGCCAGTAAAATGAGTAATGTAGTATATCATATATCAGTAATCTAAAATCCAGAAAGACTAAGACTCACATCATATTGTACATAATATATATTGTTATTGCGCGAGGTCTTAAAGTAATATAGGATTCAAAACGAAATCCGCGAGAGATTTCATTTCGCAATTACACAATTACATTTCAATTATATATTTGGTCTTATTCTTCTGTAATGTTTGTGCTGAAAAACCGAAATATATCGCCCGAAAAATGAACCGTTCCACCGAATTTGGGGAATACGAATCAAAGATATCAATATTTTATCGACTTCCAGAAGTTAAAAATTTTGTGTTATGTATTTCTTATTTCATTTTGAAAAATTGCGGGAAAGTCTTCCTCCGAACAACCAGGACTATATTAGCCTGGTGTGGACTGAACAATTCAGGATTGCTAGATTGATAACCTATTTTGGATACAAAAGACTTCTTCTGCCAAGCAAAATGTTCTTTGTGTCGAACACATTGCAATAAAAGTATAGGGCGCATAGCATCCCAGTAAAATAACAAACCTTACCAGGTCTCTTTTAATGTTTGCGAAATTGGTTGGCGTACAAGGTAAATTAAATTTGAAATGTGATGCATTGCATATTACTAGCTTAAGAATAAAATACAGAAATTGACTTACTTGCGATTAAAACTTTCACATAAGACGACCATTTGCGAAGTGCAGCCAGATGAAACTCGTATGTTCCGTTATATTCACTATTCACTTTTTCTAAAACTAGTGTTGCCGGGGGTACTATTCTGACTCCCGGCAAAGTACTGTTGTCAACAAAAACGACTCCATTTGAACCAATATAACCAATAAGTGAAAATGATGAACCGTTGGAGCTTCTGAATGACCAAGATCGGAAAGCGACTTTCACTGGGTCATTATTGAATGTCCACTCTAGAACAACATTTTCACCTGGAGCAGCTACAATATTTTCACCAGCAGGTGGTAGATTTATTTGTCCTACACATGACAAAAATATTACACAATTTAAAATATGGGAACATGATCACAAGGGATTGTGAAAATCAATAATCATGCACTTATTTCTTGCACACAGTATTTATCTACATACAAAACAATGACAGAAATTGAAATAGATCACAGTAAAATTGGAAATTAGTCCATCAAGCCGCCCAGGGTGTGCCCAACTTATTTATTTTACTCTGTGTAATGTCAGATAACCTTACTTATCACGGTGAGGGCTTGCCACAAAACTTGCCAAGCTCCAATTTGATAAATCGGAAGTGATATTATACTAACGGTTCTACAGCATCAGAACTTTATTTTAACTTCAAAGCACACTGACTACATTAAAACTGTCCTTCACAGTTTTGTAACAGATCAGTTCACTTTAATTACAACCAGGGGGGGCATTTTATGTGAACCTCAGATTGAAATGATACAAGAAACTTCATTTTACAAAATGGAAAAATGCCTTGCGAGTTGTGACTAATGAATAAAAGACAACAGAGCATAAAGAAATTGAAAGGATAAGTTTGGAAGTTATTTCAAATGAGACACGCTAACTGCTTTCAAATTAACCATGAATGTTTCTAAATCTATCTAATTACCTTTACAAGGAAACAGCAACACACTGAAGACAAAGAGAAGAAGAAAAACCATTTCCAAGAAAGACATTGTTTTGATTGATAAAATATCTATAAAAAAATTAATGAAATTACACCACACCACACCACTAAATAGGACAACTATGACCTAAGCAGTTTCTGATAACCTATACTCCGTTCAAAACTGAGAGGCCTCTCAACTTTGAAATTCGTGCTGGAGAAAAATTTGAGACCACATCCACCAAGGGAGATCCGAGGGTATGTCCCCCCGGAAAATTTTTGAATATCTTATTTCTGAAATGGGGTTTTCCTGCATTTTGAGAGACCGTGCAAAAATCTACAGCATTTAATATAGTCTTGGCTAGAATGTAGTGTACCGGACACCAGGTTGGGGCAACGTTGGTTTGCGTGCTCAGCGTTCACAAACTAATATTATGCATTTGGGATGGCCAGCTTTATAAGGTATTTGCTAAACTGCATTCGTCCCACAGTCTTCTGTCTGCTCTCAACACAAGTAAAATAAGTGTTCACCTAATTTTACCAAACAAAAGATACTTCTAGAATAGTATATAATATACAAATTTGAGTGTTCACTTTCCATGCATGTTCTAAATCTTCAAAGAGTTTGGCTCTCAGTCTCATAGTTACCAAATGATTAAATATATTAAGTTTTTACGTTCGAAGTCAGTATTCACGAGTGGATTTTTTGGCGCTTGCTGAGACCTCTGCCGGTGGTTCAAACTGCTGCCAGTTGGCTAACTGAATGGTCATGAGCAAAGAAAGCGTTCCATCTACCCGTGACTCTCGAAATGCAGCTTTGTTCTCTCTTTCAATGAAAAAAACTCTTCCTTCACCAGCACTTGAGTGAGGAAGAATGAGTATAATTTTGGCTACCTTCCCAAGTCTCCCATGCATCACGCTTTTATTTGCAAGCTTGATAATAAGTAAAAACGCCCAAATGATATTTATTCGGAAGAAAGAGGCTATGACTTCTTCTTCCACACCATCAAGAGAGTTTCCATGCGCTTAAATCGAGGTATGTTCTCTGAATTGGAGAGAAAATAGCTTTTTAGTGCTGGATACACCTGCAGGTTTCTTTTCACGACAATTTCCAAGCTCAACTAGCGTGTGTCCACTTGTTTGATCACCTGACGGTATTTCACATCACAAATTAAACTCTACGAATTCTACAAGTGCAGACTTTCGTTTTGTGCTTTCATCAAATTAGTTGAACACGTCAACGCAGATATATTCAAGATAAAATCTAGACATCTCATGAAACAAGCCGGAAGCTTTGCAGGCCACATTAGGGAATTTTAGACTTGCTACCCGGCTACGAAATCCAGTACGACTACCAGATTTTCTCTATTAAATATCCGAGGCCACAGGCTTTTTATAGTCGTTTTTTTCTACATAGCATACCTTTATAATAACAGTTGAGCACAACCACACAACCACTTACTTTTGTACGTTCATTGTTGACTGTAACTTAATCGCACCTGCAGCTAGTTGTACTTACAAGTCAATACTTGCACTAGAACTAATACAATACTTAACAGTAGTTTTTCGCAATGCGTGAGATTTATAGATAGCTGCGTGAAAGCGTGAGAGTGTATCCAAATGCACGAGTCTCACGCTGAATGCGTGAAAGTTGAGACGTTTATATAGACTGTGTTAAATAATACACGAGAAAAGACAGACCTACCAAAAACATTGTTTCACCTGCAATAAAGCATGCTACACGAGCACCCCATTCCACTAGTTTACATCACAAAATTGTACTACCTCTTACATTACAATTCTTCTACATTAAACAATTGTAGTTCAATATCTTGCTTGCTTCTACTGTAGTATCATAGCTAGGCAAATGCAAAACAGCCAGGAAACTGAAGGCAACTGAAGAAAGAGGGGGAAATACAACTGTTTTGTACCCACGTAAAACAAAGACTCTTGATAATTTCAAACTGTTTCCTGATTATTTGATCATGGTATCACAATACTTTCGAGATCACTCAAATAATCAGAGCTTTCAATGGAAGTTACTAAATTAAGTGAAGTCATATTTATATAACCATACAATATAGTCTCACCAGGTAAAACAAAACTAAATCAATACCTAAGTCATTGCATGCATGTAAATTCGGCGCTTGAAGAAGAAACCAGTAAAGGAAAAACTTAGCATGAATCACATGCTCATAAATGAGAAAATTCAGTTACGTCTTCAACGATAAGACTTAAAGCTGATGAGAGGAGGTTATGTGAAACAATGACGTAGTCGACGACACCTGCTCTGTTATAGGTTTGGCAAGTGAATTGTCCAATGAGATCCCCACGAATTCTTCCATTTAAAATAGCCATACTGTTGCCGATACATGAATCAATAAGAGATTTCCCATAAGTGTTAGTATGGTAATCTTGTGAGGATCTCTGATCCAACAATGGTGTCGTGTTTTCACCATCTCCTTGAAATCTCCGTACAGAATGATATTACCCTTAGTTGAAAACTTAGAGATACTGTGCTGTAGATTTTCGAAATGATCCGTATTTAGTCTAGACTCACGCGGTGAATTTTGGGGGGGAATGTAAACAGTGGAAGTAAAAATATCTTGAGTTAGCTTAAAGAAGAGTTTATCCAATTTGTACCAGACAAATTCTTCACTAATAAGATTCTTGTAGTTTTGCATGGCGAAAACAACAATATCAGTATTCGTTTAAGGTATACACCATGCATGTATATTTATTATTGCATTTGTCTATCTTTGTCTAAGAATTTTATTCCTTTTTTGAAAGACGACTTGACTAGAATAGTAATCGTCAGAATTTTTGGGTGAATTTTTTAAAGTAGATTCTCTGTGTTTTGAGAATGAAAAAAACCCCTGAATGTTAATCTGCTTATGTTCATGGGGAAGCCACGATTCGACTGAAATGACTCGATGCAGTAAAAAGTGTAGATCTACGACACATTTCCTAGGAGGTTTGGGTTACCAATTCCGAAATTTGGCCACCCTCACAAACATGCATAGTCGCATTGTTTAAATAAGAAATCCTTTAATTTTAATTGTAATCACACTTGAAAGAAATTAACGCATTGACAGAGCATTTATTTTTTTATAATGATATTTATCCAGGATACCCACATCACTAATGCGTTGCATGGAAAAGAGTAACATGTGAGAGTTGATTATGATCGATTAATATAAACTAAATATCTGACCACTAGATTTTTTGTCCTAACCATATTTATAACTTCAAATAT
>JAOBYK010600223.1:0-11355 GCA_025434845.1 Phenganax subtilis | reverse complement strand
CGGTCGATGTATTGGGTGCGGTGGATGAGCATGGAAAGTGCTCGGTGCAGGTGGAAGAGTTGGGTGAGGTTGGTGTGGCTGGGTTGCTGCTGGGCCAAGATGGCGAGTCAGCAACCAATGGCTGCGCCGACTCCCACCAGCTGTTGTAGGCTGCGAATGGGGAGTCTGTTGACCCGGTTGAGGGGGAGGCCATACTTGGTGGCTGCTTCTTTTAGCTGCTGCGTGGTGACTTTGCCTCTAAGACCAGATAAGACTATTTCCTGACTAATAGTTAGTTTGCTGTTTTGAGGCAGATATCTGACTATTAGTCAGATCAAGTAAATAGTCTAAGCGAGGTTATTTAGTAAAATAGACTTAAGGTTAGTTGATCAACTAACCTTGGAATTTGGTTTTTCACATAGCAAAATTTTCAAATTATGTATTTGATTTTATAATTTGTTCACCTTCTGTACATGTGAAAAACAACACATCTTGTTTGGTTTTTTAAAAAAGCAAAAAATGCTACATGTTACTTAGTTCTCAGCATGCAAGCCACACCCACAGCTGCCAACATGTTCTTTAGTTTCGACACAACCCTCTGGAACTGCTGCATGTTACTTAATTTTAAGCATGCAAACCACTGCTGCATGTTACTTAGGTCTCCCACCCTTTCCAGTGCCCTTTGGCATTTTTTCATGCCTGACAGAAAGTGATGTGCATGGCTACCCTCAATTTGGCCACCATCTTTGCAGTGACTAAAGGACCCTTGATTCCTTTACAGCAGCTTTTTGCCAAAACTCTGTGCACATTCATGCTGTCTTCTTGTCTGAAGCACCATGTAAGTCGAGGGTTCAGGTAGGAGGAAGCCAGAGCACAATGCAATGTTGCATGGATTTTGGGAATGGCAGCAAATAGAGGCTTCTCTTCCTCTGCAAAGTGCTGAGACAAATGTCTGTGAATTTGAGCGCCAGCAAATGCACATTTCTTGAATCTTTCTGCTTCCTCAGGATCAAAAGCAAGTTTGTGCTGAGTAGCTTGGAGCAATTTGTTCATTTCCACACTTGTTTTGAGTAATGTCAAAATCTTTCTGTGAACTTCCACATGTGGATTCATTTTGCTCTGCCACAAAGCACAAAGAGGTGCTGCAAGGTTTTGCACCTGTGCAGCCCTGCCCTTCAACTTTGGACCACCTTTTTTTTTCATGAAGAGACTCAATTTGGTCATGCCTCTATATCTCTCAACAATTTGATGGTCCTTGTAGTATTGCAAGATAAAGTTCCAGCATTCTCGCAAATTCTGCAATGGTGTTTGGTCCAGCATAGCAAAGCACAGAAGGTACATGCAGCTTCCAAACACCACTTGGTCAGAACCTAAGAACTTGCAGTGCATCAGGTCGTAGCTTGTGTTGCAAGCTGTCAGCTTTGGAACTGTTTCAAAAAGGATGCAAGAACTCTTGCCATCCCACTTCTTCCACCTGAAAAAGCACAAGGGGCTCAGGCTTCTAAGGGGAAGCTCATGGACAGCATAAGAAAAGTTTCTCCAGAAAACAACAAGCAAACAAAAGAAAACAAATTGCTTGAAACATTTACCATTTCAAGTCACTCCTTGGGAGTCCATTGAAGATCCATCCATGCTGCTGTTGGCCTGCAATCCTTCCAGCTTGTTCCTTCAGACCCCCCTGTGCATTTGCATAGGCTACAGGGGTTTGCTTTGGAAGAATAGTGTGGTAATTTCAACACTGCTGACAGATATTCCCAATCACCAACAAGAGACCAGACAGTCCCACAGAAACCATCAGCCAAGGGTGTCAATGCCCTCAACCCTTGCTTGGAAGAGGCAGAATACAGTTTTCCATTGTGATCCCTGTCTGGCCATTGTCCCAATTGCAACCAAGACAAGCTCCAGCCCAAGATTCTGAAGAATTGTGGTAGGGTCTGGTCACTCATAGTTTCATCGAAGCAAGACCAAATATGGACTTGCATTTGCTTAGTGCTTCCTAGACCAAGCAAAGAGTTCATACTGAATATCGTCAGTTGCCTGCTCCATATTTTTCCAATGCCAATGACAGGTGTCCCATCACCATGAAAGGCGATGGGTACCATTTTCTTGTCAAAGTCAGCAACCGAAGCCATTGTAGAATATGCTGGATGTGATGTCTGTAATTCCCAGAACTCTTTCAATTTTGCTGAAGAAGGCAAAATAATTTGCTTCCAGGTTTCTTTGTACTCATGATATAGACAGCTGAAGATTTCATGAGGAAGCAGCATACTTTGAAGCTGTTTCTTGTACGGCTCCTTGAAATCCATTTTGACAAAGTAAGGAAGTACCATTTGCTTGCATCTTTTGTTGGCCCAGGCCAAGAGTTCTTTGTGCATCTTGTTGCTGTATTGCCCTGAAGTTCCCAAGGATGCCAGAAAGACTAAATCTCTTGCAGGTGTGCCACCTAAACATTCAATGTCCCTGCAAGCCATTTGTGCTTCTTGTTGAACTTCTTGTGGAGACCTTTGTCCCCAAGCCCATTTCTCCAGAAGGTGATCAGCCAAATATGACTTTGTCATTTGACTGTCCTCTGGCATGCATTCCCTTGAAGAAGCAGCCATCCTTTGTTTGATGCCACCCCTTCTCTTTTTAAAAGGAGGCTCTGCCATGGCAGCTGCTCCAGAGAACCAAAGAGCAAGACAGTATTTGAAAAGCTATTGTCGAACAAAAGTCTTTTCCTCTGGCATGCATTCCCTTGAAGAAGCAACCATCCTTTGCTTGATGCCACCCCTTCTCTTTTTAAAAAGAGGCTTTGCCATGGCAGCTGCTCCAGAAAACCATGGAGCAAGACAGTGTTTGAAAAGCTATTATCGAACAAAAGTGTTTTGTTGTCAAATGCTTTGTTGCCAGCTGCATCTATTTGTTATGAACTTCACATGGCACCACATGCTACTTAGTGCTTTGCATGTTACTTAGTTTTTGCAAATGTGACTTTGAGCAACCAAACAATTCACAATTGGATAAGCTTTGTCCAACATGTTCTTGAGCTGGTTTTTCATGCCACATGTGCACCTGCTGCCTCAAGCATAAAGTAAAGAAAGTTCTTGTGCAGTAACAACACACAGCTCTCAGTTCTTGATTGCACTGTTGCTCAACTCATTTTTGAACTTGCTCTTCTTGCCTTGCTGTTCGAAGAAGCAGCAGCCACAATCTTCCCTCTGCTTGCTACAAACATTGAAACAAGAAACACTTGTGCAATTTCAGGAATGAAACAAATGTACCTACAGTGACTTCAAGGCTTCTGAGAGAAGCATCCCTACAGCTGCTTTGCCAAAAGTAGGCTGTGGCTGTGGTGAACTTGCAAAAACCTGCCCCAGTCACACTGCTTACAGTTCTTTCCTGCTTTTCAGCAAGGCCTTGAACTTTTCCACCTCTTCATTCAGCCTTCTTGTTTCCTGTGCTTGGTGCTTCATGAACTGCTGAAAATTGGTGGGTGTCAAGACCTCTTCTCCAGGAAGCTCCTGCAAACACTCAAGCAAAGACATGTTTGCAGCAAAATGAAAAGAACCATTTAGCCATAGGCTTACTTAGAGAGAAAGATGACCTACATGTATTTCCAGGCAAATGTTACCTAGGTGCATGTTGCTTAGAAAGATGCTGCCTAGAGAAATGTTATTTAGAGAACTGCTGCTTAGACAAAGGTTGCAAACAAAAATGTTATTTAGTTACATGTTACAAATGGTAAAGAGAAAGCAGCCTTTTGAGTCAGAAGGCAAAAGGTCCTTCCAAGTCAGCACATGTTCATTCTTGTGGCTGAAGTCTTTCAAGGCCAGCACAGTGGCCTTGAACTCTTGCTTGTCTGCCAGAGAGCTGCATTTGTTGAGCAACTTCATTGCAGATGCATGCAGCTTGTCTTGTGATCCTTTGGCATCTGTGATGAGATCGATCATAGGCTTTGTCAGCCCCACATTCTCCAAACTCTTCTGCTTCTTCACATTGCTGCTGGAACTAGAAATTTCCCCAGAATCATCTTGTATTGTAAGGTCTCCAAAAGACCAACTCATAGTTTTGAAAGCCTTTCCCATCAGCTTGTACTGCTCCTGGTTCAGATCCACTGAACCACCACCTGTCTTTACGCTCTCTTGCTTTGACTTTTCTATTCCTGCAGTTGTCTTGCGATATCCACAATACAGGATGCCAGCTTCATCCCACTGTTGCACTGAGCCATTCTCTATTGCTTTGTCCAAAGCTGCTTCATTGCCCATGAAGCTTTGAAACAGGAACACATCCCTGGGTGTTCCTATATTTTCTTCTTTCCCAAACTTCTTGTGGTAGGCTGTCTTTGAAGCTTCAAACCAAGGAGCAGTGGCATCCATTTCCCAGCCTCCTTTGCCATTCTCCTTGAAAAGCTTGTTGATCAGATCGGTCTTGTACTTTCTGCCACCAGCTTTTGCAGCTTCACCACTGAAGAGCTCCATGATGTGGTCTGGGATTGCACCAGCATCTTGCATTTTCTTAAACTTCTTTGCTTTACCTCTGCTTCTCTTGTCTCCATGCTCTTCTTCCTCTTCTGAAGCAGCAACACCCTCTCCCTTCTCTTCTAAGCAGCCATGTGCCCACTTTTCTGTCTTGGACAGCAAGTCTTCCTTCTTTGCTTCTTCCTTCACCTCTTTATTGCCTTTGTTCTTGTTCTCATCCTTGTGTGGCTTGCCTTTGTTCTTTGCCTTAGGCTTCGGCTTTGCAAGTGCCTTTGACTTAACTTTTGCTTTTGCTTTTCCCTTGGCTGCTTTGGTTTGCTTTTTTTTGGTCTCGTCTTTGCCTTTTGCTGACTTATCATCTTCAGGTTCCTCCTCCTTTGCATCTTCATCCTTCTCTGACTTTGCATCACTGTCTTTTGCATCATCTTCTCTTGTTTCCTTCTCTACCTCATCCCCTTCACTTTCCTCTGGCTTGTTAGTTTTTGCTTCTTTGGGCTTGGGCCCAGCATGTGTTGCTGAAGCAGGTCTCTTCTTGCTGCTGGTCATTGCTCACCAAAAATGCTGGTTTGGTGATACTTGTTCTTGGTACTTTGTTATGCATGCTCTTCCAGCTTGTTGTATCGTTTTGTGGTTTCCATATCGATCATTTGCAATAATTCCTGTAATTACAATGAGTGGCTATGACCAGTTACTTTCCAATGAAACATTTCTGTTTGGTAGAAAGTCTTTCTGTACTATCTGTTGTTTGTGCATGTTTGTAGTGAATCCATTTGCTATTGTGCTGTTGTGTTATTGTACTATTGTTTGTTGTCTGAGTCTATTTATGTGTTGGTAGCACCTTCCAGGCTGAAGAAGGCCACCATAGAAACAATATATGGACCTACAAACTTAATCCACTACAACAAAAATAGATTGTTTGTTATTTGTCATTGCCTGAAGGGGCTCAAGAACCAAACATCACCATGCAATGACATAAACTGATACCAAAGAAGAACACAAACCACTTGGAAGATCACCAAGGTGAAATGTTAATCATTTTCCTTAGGTGACATAATGAATCAGTTTCACACATATGAAACTGTTTGGTGGCCCATGGCAGAGCCATTTGGATCAATACAAATGTCAAAAGAAAACCGAACAGAAACAGCTGACTATGTTTGAATTTAATCTGGTGTTTTGATATTTTTTGTAAATGAATTTGTTAATTTGTGATGAAAAATATCAAAATTTCATATACATTCAGGTGCCACTTTGGTGCCACTTTGGTGACACTTTTGATTGATTTGAGAGCCCTTCCATAGAATTGAAAAGCCTTCTTTGAAAGTGGCACCAAAGTGGCACCAAAGTGGCACCACCTTCTTAGTTTTTTGGGTTCACTTTATCAAAAACAATACAAAAAATAGATGAACAAATATGATTTTGTTGTTGGATGGTTCCAGCAAGTCTGGTTGCGCAAATACTTGTAATAAACCTAACTTCATGAATGATACTTTTGGTTACCTTTTGAAATCATTTCAACATATATATTTCATGTCAATACTACAAAGTTTGTGAACTGATTCAAGTTCACCTTGGTGAGTTCCAACCTTTCACACACCAATCTGCTAGACAGTCATGACGCACACGTCCAAATTGCTACTTAGAGATTTTAGTCCATGCGCTGCAAATATGAAATGTTACTTAGAGGATGCAAGCGTAAGCACTCCAAACTTCAATACTAAACACAAAATGATACTTGGAAGTGCAAAAGATGTTATTTAGTGATCCAAACCAACCAGTTACTTAGTGGTCGCACATGTTACTAAGCTCCCACATGTTTTGTTAGCAGCCAATGTGACTGAGTCAATGTTTTGTAGCAACTGCGCCCTGCCCTGAAGCTGCAGACTTTTTTCTAAGACCTCCAGGTCCTGTCAAATCAAAACACTGAATGAACAAGACAACAACACAGATTCCAGCTCACAAAGTGCAAGGACAACGCAGCAAACACAACATGCACACATGATCCAGCCTCCTTGGCCCCTTGTGAAGCATTTGCGCAACCACTGGCAAAGCTGGAAGGTGACAACACACACAAACACTGCAAAGGATGAAGTGGTCACATAAACATATCCAAACCTCCAGAGCTTGAAGATTACCAAAGAGGAGCTTCAGCCATTCAACTGGATACCTAGTTTTGAAAGCTTTCAACACCACAAGCTCAAGGCCATTGCCTGAAAGTTTTCTTCCAAATAATCATACAATGACAAACTTACTTCCAGCTATGATGCTGTGGTCTGGGACTGTCTCATACCACCAGTTGCTTTTCGCATGCTTAGCATAGGCCAACTGCTGAGTGTAGTAGGAGTGCTCATGAGTCACTGCAGGCAAGCCCAAGTGAGCATGGACCTTCTGGATGATGCTCATCAACCTTTCATGCCAGTTTCCTTGTGTGATCCTTGCATATCTGGATAGGAACTGGTAGGCAGGATACCATTCACACCATCCACTTTGGAAAATCCAGACCCACCAGGCCCAATTGCCCCAAGCTCTCCAAGTGCCAGAGATGATCAAATCTCTGTCACCAAAGGGTGGCATCATGCAGATCATATCATTTTCCATTCCTGGGCTGGGTGCACTAAAGAAAAATACTAGGATTGCCTCCACCACAAACAGCTCACTGGAAAAGGACAAAGCCATGTGACATCCACTACCTTGAAAGCCTGTCAAACACTCAAGAATTAGTTTTGGCTAAAAACATACAGATTTGTTCTAAACACAAGTAACCAAAGACACAAACAGTAAGAAGCTGCACAGATTTGCAGCACCTACTACTGAGAGCAAGGTGACCTACATGTATTTCCTTGCAACTGTTACCTAGATTTATGTTACTTAGAGAGATGCTACTTAGAGAGGCGATATTCAGAGAAATGCTACTTAGACAAATACTTTACGACATGTTACTTGGACACATATTACTTACAAACATTTATTTTACATGTCTTCCAAGCAAATAATATTGATCCAAATGCTACCTAGGCTTCTTACTTCTGATCCCTAGTGAACAAGTAATTTTTAGACATGTGACACAGTTGTTATGAAGAGAGATAATGGACTTGCAAGTAAAAGGAACCATGCAGCCAAGACACAAGCTGAAGAAGAAGTGACTTTAAGAAGTTGCTTTAAGTCAGGTGACATTTCCTTGAGCCAGTGCTTCCAATCACACATACTGCAAGTAACCACACATTTATCAACACATTGAAACACTCCCTGTCAACATGTTTGACACTGTTTCTTGTGCATTTTCAACCAAGGAACCAAGTACAGAAACACAGATGCACATCTTTTTGTCAGCTGTTTGAACTTGGTTGGTCTCTCACCAGAGTTGGATAACTTCCCACTGTCTCTGTCAGGGTGGGCTCTTCCATTGCACATTCAGTTGGAGACCCATCAGAACACACAGTAGGTGACACTTGCTCTGCAGGTGTTTCCATAGCCAATTGCGCAGCTGCTTCCCTGGATGGGACCACTGCCAAAGCACCTCCCAAGAACTATAATCTAATCTCAAAACTGAGCATCACACAAGAGACATCACATGTCACCTGTCACAGAAGCACAAGATGGTGCCTGGTGCTAGAAACCGAGGATCAGCTAGGACACATACAAAAGGCTCCACAGTCACTGCAGCCACACCAACTTCTTTGGTCAAAGCCTTTGCTTGAGGCTCCACACCCACTGCAGCCATACCAACTTCTTGGGCCAAAACCTTTGCTTGAGGCTCCACACCCACTGCAGCCATACCAACTTCTTGGGCCAAAACCTTTGCTTGAGGCTCAACACTCACTGCAGCCACACCAGAAAGTTTGGCCAAAACCTTTGCTTGAGATTCCCTTAACCTTGAAGTTGCCACAGAAGCTTTGGCAGGTGTTGCTGGAGATGGTGGAGGGGGTTTTGCAGCAGCAACAGGTCCTTGAACACTATCTCGAGACAGTTTGGCAGTCACCCTGAACCCATAGCAGGTGGCTCCTGCTAGTGCAGTTTGTGCTGCCTGTTGCAAGGCGAAGGTCTTGTAGCCCACAAAAGCAACCATCAAAGTTGCATCTGCATTCCTTCTTTTCACCTCCACATTGACCGGCCAGACATGTGTAATATTGAAAATCCAATGTCCCACATCATCTTTAGACATCCATGAAGGAAGGCCACCCAAAAACAATCTGTAGGCCATGGCTAGCAGAATGGGACAGGAGAAAGAAGGTCCAATGAGGCAGGTTTGACATGAAGAAGCCATGTGTGTAGATTTGCTCCAATTGGTTTCATAACATTCAACATAACTTTCAACAACTTGTGTTGGTGCTTGTGTTTGTGTGTGAAGTGTGGTCATTGTGTTTGCTTTGAAATTGCCCCACACAAGTTGAAAAAGTTTGCGACCAACCCTTTTGCTGCAGCATTGCACAGAATCATGTAGCAGGCAGCCTATTTAGAAATGGTACCTAGAAAAGTCTATGTGATCATGCTGCACCACAGATGCTACTTAGGGATGATACTTTGCCAAGCTACCCAACTGTTATTTTGCAAGTGCTACCTAGGTTTTCCATGGATTGTACACATATGCTACTTAGCAATGCTAACAAGTTATGTCATGCCATCAAATGTTACTTAGAATCCCAACTGTTATTTTGCAAGTGCTACCTAGGTTTTCCATGGATTGTACACATATGCTACTTAGCAATGCTAACAAATTATGTCATGTCATCAAAATGTTACCTAGAATTTCCTGCAAACCTTGAACCTATTTTTGCCTTTGCACATGTTACCTAATGTGAACTACTTAGCCAAATTGCACAATGTTACTGAAATGGTTCCTTGCATTGGAACATGACTATGTAACTATGTACAAATGCTACTTAGCCATCTTGCACAATGTTACTCAATGGCAACTTCAGGCTGATGTTACTTAGGCTTCCAAGGCTGCTTGGGGAACAGGTTTCCACAACATGTGTTGCTTCATGCAAAGGCACACAATGATGCAGAGTCACAGCATTGTGCACAACTGTTTTCAAGCAGCACAAACTTGGTGATTCACATTTGTGATTCACACATTTGAACCATTTGTTGATTTTCTCCAAATTCCTTTCTGCACCAAACAAATATGGCACATTCACTTCTCTTGCAAAACTCCAGAATCGATTTGCCTGGAGACTTCCATGGCAGCAGCCCTGCCAGCTTGCCTGGCACTCTTTGGGCTTTGTCCCATGGCCAAAGCCCTCCTTTTTGCTGAGGCCCAAGCTGAGGAAGTGGCTCTGTGCCTGAAAGTTGTCTTGAGATCTCCCTTCTTTTTGGTTTTTTTCTTTGGGGAGGCTTTGCTCTTGGCTTTGGCTTTGCCACTGGCAGCAGGTTTCTTTATTTTTTTGGGTTTGCTGCTTGGTGCCTCCTGGCCCAAAGCCTCTTCCATAATCTCCAAATCATCTTCTGTCAAGCCAAGGCCAGCTTTTGAAGCAGCTGCATCTTTCTTATTTGCTGAGTTGCTACCACTTCTTGAAACAATCTTGGGCTTCTTCACTTTGGGGCTGGGCGCTGAAGCAGTCTCAGAAGCAGTGGATTCATCAGCAGGTACACAAAGGCCACCTTGTAGAAAGACATTCTTTGTCTTTTCCATCATTGTAGCAAAAGGATCTGCAGCTTCCCCCTTTTCTGCTGCATTGGAAACTGTTTTCTGTTCCATTGGAATCTTGGAAGGGCTGCTGTCCTGCTTGGACAAAATGTTCTTGAAGATATTCACACTGTCAGAAGAGGAAGAAGATGCATGGCCACCCCAGGCCTTGTAAGGGACTATGGCCAAAGAAGTTGAGGGTTCATCAGGTGGTATTGCATCTTGCACAGCAGCATCTTCTATGCTTACTTTCAGTACAGACAAAGCAGAATCTATAGCATCTTTCTCTTCTGGTGTGGCCTTTCTCATCAGCCTTTGATATTCTTCCATAGATTTCTTCACAGTCCTAAATTGAGCCATCACTATTCGAATCACATTGTCACACCTGTCAGCAAAATCTTGGTCATGCATCTTGGACTTGTTGATTTTGGCATCTGCACACATTTTGCTGATCGCAGCCTTCAATTTGGCACTGGGCAACACTCCATTTGGTGCTACCTTCTCAAAGAACTCTTTCATCAAATCATGGACTTGCTTCATCCATGTAGGATTGGGAGCAGTTTTCCAAGACCACTGACAAGATCCAGGGCAAGACACTGCCACCAATAAATCTTGCTTTGTGTTCTGAGCCATCCAAACTCTCAGCACTTTCATCAAATCCATGACTCCTATGGAAGGATCTGCCACCAATCTCTTTTGGGAAGCAATCGCCATGAGAGGCAGCAGAAGAAGCAAGTTTGCTTCACAAAAGAAAAATGAATCAGCAGCGTCCTGCAAAGGTCAACCCCTCTAGAGTCTTAGCCCTGCAAATTTACAATGCAGCTGTGCTTGTTTCATTGAAGCCTTTGCACAACCTAAGTGTTTTCAGTGTTCTCTTTTTGAGCCACATGCACAAAGAACATTCACAATTCCTTGCCCATGTGCTTCTTATCTCAACCCTTCTGCACCAAACATCACAAAAAATGCTTGTGAAGTTTTACAAAAATATCACCAAAAATGAATCTATTTTCATATTTGACTTAAGTCTATTTTATAAAACAACCTTGGAAATAACCTTGGAAATAAACTATTTACTCAAGAAAAAAGTTAACTAATAGTCAGGAATCTGTAGATTGACTATTAGTCAGGAAATAGTCTTATCTGGTCTTAGAGGTGCTTGTTTGCAGCAGTCGGATGACTTCCTTCGCAGCTTCTTGGATGGCGGGGTCAAAGGTGGTGACCCATTGTTGGATCTCGGGGTGGTCCCAGCCTTCGGGGATATCGTCTTGCAGCGTGTGTGGTGGTTGCAAGACG
>JAOBYK010600112.1:0-11356 GCA_025434845.1 Phenganax subtilis | reverse complement strand
AAGACTGGGCATGACTTCATGGATTTGGCTTCAAATTTCCGGCCGGAGGTAGCGTTCCAGGTGTTTTTAGTTCAATGGTCATACTTATCGACAGTTCTCAATGTCAGCTACTATTTCTCTTAGCAACGAGAGCCGCAGTAATAAAACCAACTGGAGTCAAACCGCCTGCCCCGGCAGCACCCGCTGCACATGCACCTGCGATCAAACCTGCCGTTACAAAAGCGGTCGCCGCACCCGCAGCTGCGCCTGCGGCTATTGTAACACCTGCACCATCAACAGCAACGCCTGCACCAGTTGCACCAGCTGATCTCGTGGGTAAGTGGAAACTGGAGTGCTATAGTTCTAGGTTAAGAGTGGTTAAGAGCAGCAAAAATATACAAATAATATTATAGTCAATGGAAGGAGAAAGTTTGGAAGCTTGAACAAAGTTACTGCTCCACCGCCGTTATTGTTCAGTTTGCGCATTTTCAGCACAATGAAGCATTGTCCAACAATCGCACATGTCCATTTATCATATTTTAAGCCTGCTTTCCACTAAGCGGAATTTTCCGTGCGGAAAATAAATCTCGCAAACTGATCGGCCAGCAATATGTTTTGCTGCGAAGTGAACCAATCACGTCGCTAGATTTATTTTCCGCGCGGAAAATTCCGCCTAGTGGAAAACGGGCTTAACAGTCCCAGACCAAAAGCATGATTTCTGCTTCTTTACATATCGCTCAAGGTTGAATCACGTTCATGCTTCCAGAATCCGCACCATCTTCTTCAATGAGCGATGGAACGAATTCAGTAGTAGAGAGGTTAAGATGCTGCTATTTTGCGTCAGCATTATTTTAATCACAGTATCTGGCAGTCCTCTTCACGTTTATTTCTACATTTCCTTCCGATTTGTTGCAGACTATCGTTTTGTACAAGAGAATGTAGAAGTTAATATTGGCTAGACGCAAACATATTAGAGAGTTTAAGCTTCGCGTTCAACGGCAAACGTTAAACACCGGGCGAAAAAAATTGCCAATATAAAGACAGTAAGGCAAAGATAATTAGTTGCGTTGGCACAGAATGTTAAAATAAAACTGTTTGACATAAAATGGAAAATCCAAAAAGATGAGAGGCAAAAAAATCTGCCAAGGAAACGCGACTCTGCCGTTTGCCGTTGCTTTTAAACTCGAAGCTTAACCTCGCTATTGCGAAAAATCAAGTTACTTACCCGTTACAAGACATCGTGAAATATTAACCTCTTCAGTAATAGGATAAGACGTGAAATTCTATAACTAACGATCATATGTTTCTGTAGCCACCAAGTACAAGGTCTCATTCAAACTAGCAAACGTACAGTATGCTGAAGACCTTGCATCGTACGATTCCGCTCTTTATCAAAACTATGCTGGGAAAATTGAAAGAGCGGTAAGCCGTCGGAATTAGTAAACACCGTTGATATGAGATGATTTCTATTCATTCATTTCGTTGGTCATAATTTTAAATAACCAATGTTTCACTGTTTTTCCTCTGTGTTTTTCTCATCAGCTAATGAACCTATATGCTGATAACGACGCATATCGGGAAATGAAGATACTTGGTTTTAGGTAAATCACTAATTATAAACAGGTACCTATATAGGTTGAGTTCCTTAACTGATTAGAATCAAGACACTAATTAGTGGTGATTAAATGAATAAATGTTTTGAGCTTCTAATCAATGCTTAATTAGCATACGTACAAATTTTTAATGAAAAAGCGAATTAGCTTACTTCTATTAGAACCACACAATCTTTCAAAGAAATAAGGATTTTATAATCTTCAAAATTTCAGGAACGAAAGTGGAGTTATTGCTGATGTTTCTCTACGCTTTGCAAATGAAACTAACAATCTTGCTTCGCTTGATGCGCTCATCAAAACTGGAAACCTTGGGGAACTGCCAGTAGACCCAACCTCGCTAACAGCAGGTAAACGTTGCGATTGCAAAATTAATCTAAATCACACTTGATTATCATCTCGGTAACGATATCAACTGTTTCTTCTAGTCAAAGATGAATGGGCAGATCTGGCCACGGGCGGTTTTGGTTGCGGGCAACCGTGTGGTGCCCCCCAGCAGTGTTACCCATCGTGCTCTTCAAGCTGTTGCGGCAGCACTGGCGGTGCCTCCTATGGCATGTCACCAATGATGAATCAAGGTTTCGGGGCAATTATGCCACCAATCGCGCCTGCAGCTCCTATGCCTATGCAGGCCCCACTTCCCCCAGTGGCAGGCGGTGCAGGTCAATGCCCAGGCCAGTGCCCAAGCTCTTGCGCGCCATCGTGCCAGCAGAGTTGTTGTGGAGGTGGTTCTCAAATGCAAAATCCAATGATGGGCTAAAGCAACTTAACAACTCAAGTCTGAAGATTGGTCAAAGAACTCGGTGAAAAATCTAAATATCGGACAATTTACCACCATATTATTTTTTATAGCTACCTTGCTTAATGATTGAAAAGACTTCCAAAACGTACTATGCAAAAGTATGAAATTCGTTTCCATGACATCATCATTATCAAAAGGACTGGTTCAAAAACAAGAGAACTAAAGTACTAAAGTTTGTTGCACAACTGACCATGCAATCGATATACGTTTAACATTGGAACAATACAAGTTCTCCAAAATTTGCATTGCATGACCACTTGCCATGACTAACTGCTGCTTTGCTATTGACCTACTAGAACGATTTTCTACTTTATCTTTTTGCTGACAAACTTCAAACTTATTTGTAAGTAAAGATATTTTCACTTTGATTCTCTGTCAGTGAAAATGAGCGGAATAAGTGTTAGGCATGGATACGATATAAATAGTTTCTACTAACTTTGTAAGTGTTTCAAACGGTGATGAAAGTATATTTGTATCTAGATGTAATTTGTGTGCAACTAACAATTGACAAAGCCTCGGTCGTTGAGGTCTCGGGTAGATGCATATTGATATAATGTGAATAAACTTTTTGATTAAACATGATGAATCATGCATTGTACCTTCCACCGAAATTGAATTCAATTTACTCTAGTAGAGTAGCGATAACGTGCCATGAAGACAGTGGACTGAAGCGTAGAAATGCCAGATCGTCGATTGCAACTTCTTGCGAAGTTAATTCATCTCACTGAACGGGAGTAGCGTCAATATTTCGTGACGACACTGGACTGGAGTGTTCAAATGGTGGAGAATATGGTAGACAGTGAATTGTAGTTCTTCAATTTGAGTAACGACAATGTTTGATATTATACCTGGTCGCTGCGAACTCCAAAACCCTGTACTCGTTTCGCGTGCAATAAACTTTGTACTTATATAGGGTGCAAAAACTAAACAAAGAACTCTTGCATATATAACGAAATCTTCTCATCTAAATTGAGTAGACATTGAAATGGATCATTCAAGCGACAAGTGCCATATTTAATGAGCCAAGTTCCAAATATTGGTAACTATCAAATACTTATTGCTGTCTTTATCTTGTGTCAGACTGATGAACAGATTGATCTCAAGTTTCAAGAGTACGCGGCATCTCACCATTACTTTGTAAGGTTTAATCCAATAAGCACTGGACGAATATCGAATTGCACAATAGTGCACATCGGGAACATCCAGTTGAGTCAATATTTGAAGTAGAAACGTCAAGACAAAACAGTAAGCAGCAGGGCTGCACTTCCACTAAAATACTCTTCACAATAGAATAAAGGCGTCCTAACTGGTTGCAGATGGCTGCGGGAACTCTAGGCACGAATAGAATTGTGATAATAGTAATTGCAGTAGTTGTACTCTTCGTGTTGGGTTTCGTTATTGGTTGGGTGGCAGCACCGACTGACGGGGATGAATCAAGCGAATCATGTAATAATTTGAAGAAGATTGTTGAACAACGTAAAGAAGACATGAAGAAGAAAGATGAATTTCATGAGAAGCTTAAGAAGATATTGAACGCTGAAAATATCGGTGAAAATTTGAGGTGCTATTAAGATATGACCTATCTAATTCTGTTTAATATCTGATATTCAATGACTTGCATTCCACGTATTGTGCATTATTATTCTAATCACCATACAAATGATTGAAAAATGTTACTACACCCAAGATAGCTGTCCGCCCTCGTAAACACATGAAACGGAGTATCAAACAGTCGTCTTGATTGCATTGTATCTATCAGTGCATGAAAGTTGGGCTGAATTCCGTAAATGTTCTGAAGACTAAACTGATTGCAGAGACCCTTTATTTCAATAAAATTCCTATTTGAATTGCTATGGTTGAGTCGCCGCGTAGGATACGGCTATTTCAACAAGTGCAGCACCGCATGGGGTCCTAACTAGTATTTCATAAAGAGATTAAATGTCATCCACTGAATGAAGTGTTAAAATGTTGAATGGTGAATCCTGTAACATTTTCCTTAGTAAATGCACGGTTCAGCCGGGGTCCCATGAATAAAGAGATTTGGGAATCTCCAAGTTCAAATTGCAACCTTTTATTATGTCACATTCACCTTACCAAACCAGAATAGTGACAAATGTGTGACCAAGACACTGACGTGCCGAAATGTGGATACTCAAGGGTGCAAATCTGTCTTGAAAAGTGGGGGGGATAGGCTGGATGGCTGAGGTACGTTTTAGTTATTCATGCGATTACTTGTAAATCAAAACCAGAGTGATTTTTCAATTTTTTACGGAAATTGTCAACTACTCAACTGTTGAGAATGGTGTTAAGTGAAAATTAACTACTTTGAGCCAGCAAAAGTGCTATGTAAACGTAATACTTCATATAGATTTACACACCATGTTTTCGGTACGTAACGGACTAATTTATAAAACACTGATTGACACTCATGGGGAAAGTGGGGGGGACATGTCCCCTCCATCCCCCCCCCCAAGGATTTGCGCCCTTGTGGATACTCAATTATGCCTTATGCCTGATTCAGACGTACCACCGTCGTCGAATTTCACAAAAATGCGACGAATGAAACTCGACGAGAATGAGTCTCCTAAACCAGTCCATAGTAATCACATTTCGTTTTATTAAACCAGAGTAGTGCTGATGTATGTAAGTGTATTTCGTTTCAGGTATTTTTCAAAGAGACCTCATGTAGCTGGTACTAAACGCTCCAAAGAACTTGCAGATGAGATAGCTAAGAGATGGCGAGAGTACAAGTTTGATAAGGTTGAACTACCTGAATATAACATCCTCCTGCCTCATGTTGATCCAAGCGTATCTAATTCCGTACAAATAAGGAACTCCATGAACGAAATTACCTTTGAATTCACTGGAAAAGAACAAGTGAGTCCATTTAACCACGGTTTTCTAATAGTCGTCAGTTCAGAAATTACAAATTGCAGTCATATGGAAGTCCGTTGTTGCTCAGGTTTTCAATTTTTCGAAACTTGCCATCATGTCCCAAACCGTTCCGTATTTCTCGCAAACATAAAGAAGTTGAACATTGGTCCGAAAAAAGTTATGCTTACATCATAATAACATGTTTTGAAAAATTAAAAAGTTTTCGGTTGCACTCATACTAAAATTTTCAAATTTGCCAAGTCTGCCACAAATCGTACCAAATTTCTCGCAGATATTATTAATCGATGCATCTGCTGAAAAAAGTTGCTTTGCGAGCATAACAACACGGTTAGAAATTTTGAAAACTTCACGATTTTGATTAAACTGAGCTCTGGAATGGGTCCCTCTTTTCCTCTCTTTAAAATATTATGAAATTTCAATTTGGTCCAGTGTAAATTTTAAAATTTCAATATTCGTGCACCGTTAGCTTTCTGTTGATACCAAACAAAGGTTGCTGTGAGCTGATATACAGTGGCGTAGCCAGGACCTAACTTTTGGGGAGGTGAATACATTTTAGAATGGTCTGATGGCATGCTCACTCCGGAAAATTTTCAATTTTCAAAGTGAGATGCCCCCCAACAAATTTCTAGCTGGTTTTCAACGTTTTAAAAATGTGGTTCTCAAATGATTGGGGGGGCCAAGGCCCCCCTTGCCCCCCCCCCTTGGCTACGCCCCTGCTGATATACTACGAAAAATTACAAGCCTTGTTGTGCTCTATTTAAGAACTTGGAAATTTTTCCTTTGCTTTTTCGCCGAATTTTTTAAAAATCTGTATTTGTTCCAAATCGTCTCAAATTTGCTCCAGACATTAGTAATCGACGTATTTGCTCACTGATAAAACTTGTTTTCAAATCATAAAACCTTGTTTAAAAAGGTTTGTTGAACTTGGTTTTAGGATGGTTGAGGTCCCTCTCTCCTCTCCCTTGAAATCTGGCAAAATTTCAATTTGGCCCAATGTAAATTCAGTATTTGTAGACAATTATTTTTTTTTAATACTAAATAAGGGTTGATATATAAGCGGGTTTAATGAGAAAAATTACAACCTGTTGTGTTGTTTCTAAGAACTCGAAAATATTTTTCCTTCACTTTATCACCGCATTTTCAAAACATTTCGTTTTGTCATGAACATCCCAAGTTTTCGCCAGACATGACCAATTGATGTGTTTCCCTAGATGTCCCACGTTCAGATCACAATAACATGTTTCAACAAACATGGAAATTTTACGTTTTACATGAATTTTTTCGAAATTTTCCTTCATTTTCCTTCCAAATTCGTCTCAGACGTTAATAATTATTGTCATCTATGCCTAAGAACGAGCAAATTTTTAAAAAGACTTTTTGATTTCAATTCTTGATTATTCTCCAGTTAGCAGATCCAAGCGAGAATGACACCACCATGATACCACCTCTTCTGGGTTTTGCGAAGCCAGGAATGGTCGAAGGCAAACTGTTGTATGTAAACTATGGACGAACAGAAGATTTTCAAATGTTGAAGACACATTTCAGTATTTTCGACTGCAATGATTACATTGTCATTATGAGATATGGAAAAATATATCGCGGAGACAAGGTGTGATAGTATGAAGAATAATTATCGACACGTATTCCAATATATTTTCTCATGCAAAAACTTCATCTACATTGGTTTCAGTTGATATTGCTATTCAATATGTACAATCCTTGACCTTCATATGGATACCCCAATACATTGCAGGTTAAGAATGCCGAAGATTGCGGAGCGAAAGGGGCTATTTTGTACAATGACCCTAAAGATTACGCCAAATTAGGGCAAGATAAGGTTTACCCGCAATACATCTGGCTGCCAAAGACTGGCGTACAACGTGGCAGTATCTACAAAAAACGCGGAGATCCGCTCACCCCAGGATTGCCGTCAGTTGATGGTGTTTTTCGAATCGATGAAGCCAACGCAAACCTTCCCAAGATTCCAGCGACGCCTATGCCGTATGGTGACGCAGTAAGAGTCCTGGAGATTATGCAAGGTGAGAGTGAGGAGCTGGGTTCTAGCCAAACTCATATTCTTGTATTCTCGGTCAAGACGACCAAAAAAGTCTGTTTCAAGCCATATTCAGCTTTCTACTTTTCTTTCTAGGGAAAGAAGTGCCTGAGAGTTGGCGAGGATCATTGAACATTACTTATAGGCTAGGAGACGAGGGCCTGAACAACAATACTGTCAGAATACAAGTGAATGTACCTAACACAAGGCAAGACGTTTACAACGTGATAGGTACCATATATGGGAAAGAAGAACCGGACAGATGGGTACTGTTAGGCAATCATAGGGATGCTTGGGGATTCGGCGCAGTAGATGCATCCAGTGGTACGGCCACTATGATGGAATTATCACGTGGTGTTAGTGAATTGCTGAAACAAGGTAAAACAGAAAATGATTGATCATTATCATCAATATCACTAATTATCGTTATCACTTTCATTGATTATCATTGATTGATTATCAAGTATCATTGATCAATATCATTTTCACCCTTTTCACTGGCTAATGTTTTTCACTACATACAAGGCTATTCCTACACGTACAATGAAAAGAATTAAAAGAATTTTTCTCAAGATGACTGAACGTTCATCTCCATTTGTTGTCGTCCAGGGGCCGGTTGTTCAAAGCTGGGTTTGCGTTAACCCTTGGTTAACGAAAAGTTTGAAGCGAAGTTTTTCACGCTTATTTACTAACTTGACAAAATTTTTCCACAAAGTTAATCTATGCAAAAAGATGCCTTTATTTGCAAAGTTTTGAAACGAATGGACATACAGAAATGCACAAACCAAGCGGCTGGTTAAATTTTAACCCAGGGTTAACACTAAACCAGCTTTGGACAACCGGCCCCAGTACTGCTTAGTGAAAACTACCAATTCATCACCATCTACATTGCTATATCATATCCTAAAGGTTGGCGTCCAAGAAGAACCATCAAATTCTGTAGCTGGGGAGCAGAGGAGGCAGGTTTGATCGGCTCCACGGAATGGGTTGAAGAACACGAAAGAGCGTTATCTACGAAAGCAGTCACCTACATCAACATCGACATAGCTGTAGGTGGAAACTACACTTTCTACTTGGCCGGCTCTCCCCTGCTTAAGAGCGAGATAAAGGATAATGTCAAGCAAGTAGACGATCCACACGGGGGGAACGTATATGACAGAATGGTGACAGCCCATACGAGATTTGTTTATGGTAATCTGGGATCTGCATCAGATTACGCGACTTTCTATCAATTTACTGGTACGGAAAGAATAACTCGCACATTTGCCAGAACGTCAGAAAATAAAGGGTTAAGGATGTCTTTCTGCTTAATATCATGCTAAGTTATAGGCGTACAGCTTCAACTTTGATATAAATGAATCCTTTTTCTTTCAGGCGTTCCATCGTTGGACATAACTTATGGAGGGAAAGTGTTTTATCCCGTGTATCATTCAGTCCACGATACGTACAAATGGTTGCAAGGTTTAATTGACCCGAACTTCCTGTATCATCTGACCACTACAAATGTGGCAGCGAAAATTCTTATGTCTGTGGCAGATAGCTTAGTTTTGCCACTGGATGTTACAGAATACGGGAAGTCGTTGAATAAGTCTTTGAAACTTTTGAAGAAAAATTATGGCGATGAGCTTACTCAAAATAATGTCAGTTTGAGCTATATTGAAGCAGCTATAACAAGGTAAGTGACACGTACCATTTGGCAGTTTATCATTGTTTTACTGAACTAGAGAAGTGATAATTTCGTTACACCAGAGCACTGATAACGTGTGATGAAGACGCAAGACGGGAGTGTGTCTAAACTTTAGGTCGTGCATTGTAAATTGTTGCTAAGGTTATGTGCACACGGTAACGTTTTTGAGCGTTTCCATTTGTGCTTTCACGCGAAAACGGATGCAAACACTGACAATTTAGGACAGAGGCTGCAGCTTGTTTAGTATATTGAAAATATTTTCCCTTGGAAAGTGTTAACTAAGCGTTAAAACGATAAACGAGACATAAACGTTTTTGGATACGCTTGAAAACGGCGCTCGTGTGCACGTAGCCTAACTTACATTTTACTGAACCGGAGTTTTGGTAATGAGTAATGAAGACACTAGACTGAAGTTCTGAAATGTTGCCGAATCGTGCACGAAATGTAATTTCTTACTGAAACACTTTTCTTCCAAAGTTTCAAGATGCAAGTAGAAAAATTCCAAGGAGAGAAAGACAAGGCAATCGATGAGAAGGATGACATAAAACTGCGAGATTTGAACGATAGAATGGTAAATGTCGAGAAATCCTTTATCTACCCGCTGGGTCTTCCGAATCAGCAATTCACACGGCATGTTATCTTCGCACCATCAGCAAACAACGTTTATGGTACCACAAGTTTCCCTGGAATCTCCGATCTGTTGTTTAAGACGAACAAAACTACATCGGATTGGGAAGATATCAAGAGGCAGGCGTCCATTGTATTCAAAGCAATTGCTGGAGCAACTGATGCTTTGAAAGCGGATGCAAAATAATCATTAGCTATTAATACGTACTTCTGCTTACGCGCCTAATAAAAGTACTAATGTTTTGCCTGTATCAAGTTCAGGGATTTTGCAGTTTAATAATATTTGAGTCGTTTAGGAAACATTAATAATAGCTTTGGAGATTATGTCTTTTAAACTTCTCAAGACTCTATGAAGATGAATTTTTCCCAAGTACCATACAATTCTTCTTTAAATGATTTACATATTATAAATACGTTACAACCCCTGACCTTCATATAGACACTGTAGATTAGCAATTTAAAAAGTGATGACAACGCCCAAAGACTGATGCCACACGATCCAGCCACTATCAATCCAGTTACATTAGCGAGTGCTCCGAAAACAACCGCGTGCCAATAAGAACGACGTAGCGAAAAATCGAGAATTTCAAAACAAGCATGGCTTTCTTTTAGAAAAATGTAAACAAACTTTATACCACAAAATCGAATGACAAACTGCTAGTAATCGGCATTAACAAGCCTTGTCATATAAGACGAAACTACAAACAGTGGCATCCTAAAGAATTTTGAGACCGCTTAGAAGAGTACACCGTAAACCATAGTTGAATCGTTAAAGATTTAGCTCGTTCGCTTATGTGTTGTCATGGTAACTGTACTATAAGGTTTAGATAAAGTACAATTAGAGGGCTAAAATATGGCTTTTGAGTTGAAAGTGATGGATAGAAGGACACTTCATATTTTAATTTCAGTCTTGCAACTCTTGTATTAATTGTATTACGAACGGTATTAGGATATAAACAGATATAATGTTATATATTATGAAGCGTGATTAATGAAAGTTAGGAGATCATATGAGCACACTATTTGGAGTGATAACATAGTCTAAGTATAGGTATACAACAGCCAGTTTGAAGCGTTGATAGAAACTTGATCAACAATCAATAGTGATATCCAAAGTAGACTGTAGTCGACAATGGCATGCAACATTGACTTGTCTGTCAAAGGCAAGGCAAGCCCAAGACATGAGCGACCATTTAGTGGGAAGCGTTCAGGATATGCAAGCAAGAATGTCAATACCAAGGCAAACATATTTGGAATCAATGAGCTGAGTATTCAAAAAGATTCAACAAAGAAAGAGGTTGCCAGAACGCAAAGTGGTGGAAGTTCAGGGTCGATATGCAAAACACCAGATGCTCCTCGGAATTCAACTGGGATCAACATACCATCTGTTAGTATATCTTTATAATTATCTCATTGATTGTCTAGTCAGTCTCACATTGATGTTTAGGCAATTGGTGCATACTACCAATATATTTGCCAAAATAATTTCTTAACATTAAAATGTTGTTGCTTTTCAGGCTGCAACTATAACAAGACCTGAATTGGAAATGACCAAAAAACTTATTGGTACAAACAACTCATTGAAAGCTGAACCAAGGGAGGTATTTATACAAATTTAAATATTTTTTCTCATATTTTAATACATTTTAAAGCTATAAGGAATTAAAACATCAGGTTGTGTTAAAACACCATAGATCATATAT
>JAOBYK010599890.1:0-11358 GCA_025434845.1 Phenganax subtilis | reverse complement strand
TGGACAGCATCTCTGACTCTGGAAGTGAGGTGCCACAGGAGGTCCTGAAGGTCGCTGTGCATGGACCTGAAACCCAGGCACAGCTGGCTATGTGGCAGGAGACGATGGAGGATGAAGCAATCGAGACATTGGATGCCATCAACGCCCCAAAGGTCAAGCCACAACTGGATCCCATGAGCTCAGATGAGGGCTCCATCAGCGAGGGTGAGTCCGAGTTTCATGAGATCCTGACATCCAGCTGCGCCGGCGAGACAGAGATCCTGAGCAAAGGCCAGCGCCGCAGGATCCTGGCTGCTGCCAAAGGCATCAGCGAGGCCGCAACGGCAGAAGCTGAGCGACGCTCCTGCCCGGAAAAAGTGCCTCGCGTTCGTCGCCTTCGCACAGGTTACAAGATCCTAGAGATCTTCACCTGGAGTTGCCTCCTGTCAAGGTTTGCTTATGGTTTGGGTTGGGAGTATTTGGAACCCCTGACACTTCCAGGTTGGGATCTCAAATCCCCAAAAGTTGAGAAGGAAGCATGGGATTACCTTCACCGTGTGAACCCTGATTTCATCGCGGTTGCATGGCCATGCACGGAATGGACCATCATGCAGAACGCCAACCAGAAGACATGGACTCAGAAACAAGTACTTCTTGCACGGCGAGTTGAAGCTCGCAAACTACTTCGATTCACCCGCAGAGTCACATTGTGGCAGGCTCGGAGCGGTCGGGCCATTCTGGGTGAGAACCCACTGCTTTCATTGGCATGGAAGGAACCTGACATCATTGACGCCTTCGGTCATCTGGAAGAAGCTATTTGCGATGAATGTCAGTATGGACTTCGCCATCCAGAGAATGGCATATCAAGAAGCCCACGAGGTTTGTGGGTCAAGCTGAGGTAGTTTCGGAACTCCACCACCGTTGTCCTGGTGATCATCAACATCACCAGATTGAGGGCACCGTCAAAACCAGTGCCTATGGCAGAATTTCGCTTTCCTCTTGGGCAGGTGGCTACCCCCTGCCGCTGTGCCGCGCCATCATGCGAGGCGTGCACACCTTCTTGGACAAGCAGGCCAATGACACCCGCACAGAGGTCTATATGTTGGATGACCAGGTGCCAGAAGAGGCAATCCAAGAAGGAGAGGAAGGCATCGATGAGGAAGAACAACGTATTCAATCCTACAAGGATGAGAGCGAGGATGATCTTGAAGAGGAGGAGAGGCGACCCATCTCTCAAGAGGTGAAGAGGGCTGTTGAATTTGCCCACCGGCAGTTGGGCCATCCCAGCAGGGATACACTTGTTCGCATGCTGCGAATTTCAGGAGCTAATGATGATGCAATCCGGCACGCTCGCCGATGGCATTGCGATGTCTGCAGGATGCAACAGCCACCAAAGCATCCACTCGCCACAACCGCTACTTCAAGACCATTTGCTTTCAACCGAGTTTTGCACATTGACGTCAAGTATCTCTTCGACACCCAGGGTCGGAAGTATCCTTGTTTGAGTATTGTTGACCTTGGAACTGTGTACCATGCAGGCTGCATGCTGAAGACCAGAAGGTCAGACTAGGTCGCCCGCAAATTCTTGGTTCACTGGGTACAACTGTTTGGAGCCCCAGGGCATATTTATCATGACCAAGGCGGCGAGTTCGAACTGTCTTTTACACAGCTTTTGGAGCAAATGGCTGCGCCCAGCACAGTCACCGGATCGCATGCCGGTTGGCAGTTGGCCGTCGGAGAACGGCATGGAGGAATCTTGGGAACCATGGTTGGAGCAATCACAACCGAGCACGTCACGGAAGGTTTCCATGGCATGAAGTTGGCATTGAGCTCAGCGCTGGCAGCCAAGAACATGACCATTACCCGTGATGGTTTCAGCCCCAACCAGAGGTTGTTTGGAACGGAGGTCCGCTATCCCAGTCTTTTGGAGGACGATGTCAAGCCTAGCTTTGCAGAGAGCTTGGACACCGAGACTGAGTTTGCAAGATCCCACCGTATGAGAACCACTGCCAGGTTGGCGCTGATCCGGATGGATGTCCAGGAAAAGATGAAACGGGCCATTTTGAGGAAGCCCGGTGTGGACACAGAAGGTCCATATGTTCCTGGATGCCAGATTTACTTCTGGGTGCCTAAGAAAGCTTCAAAAAGATACAGTCGAGGAGGTATCTGGCGTGGACCTGCAACAGTTTTGGTTCGTGAAGGACACCAACGCTATTTTGTTAGCTGGAGAGGACGCGCCTTGCTCCTTGCAACGCCAAACATGCGTTTGGCTACAAAGGAAGAACTGGCCATGAATGAGCCCGCAAAAGAAGATGCAGAAACCATTGGCCAGATGCTTCGCGATCCAGAGCGTGATAACGCCTATCACGACCAAACCCATTTCAAAGGAGCTCCCAAGCGGAAGCACATCAGAGATGACCCTGAGCGCAAACGTGCCCGATTGATGATGCGAGGCACCAAGTCAATCCGGGAGTTGCTCAAGAGCCGGTTTGGCTTCAAAGAACAGCTCAGGAAGCGCAAGGTGCAGCTCCAGCCGCCAGAGAAAGGAGATCCGGTAGCACCGAGGAAGAAAGTTAAGAAGGCCCTACCTCCACCGCCTGCGGCGGAGTCTCAAGACTCAATGGAGGAGTATACACCTTCTCAAGCACCAGAGCCAGAGGCTCCACAGGAAGGCCCGCGGCCTATGCTTCCTGCTCCAAGTTCAGCTCCAGCGGAGCCACCTACAGAAGCCCCGCGGGCTGAAGATGTTCCAGTGCCACCCATGGATGAAAATGAGTGGTTGGAAGAGTACAGACATCTTCCTCAGGACGAACGCCGTCGCATTCTTCAAGATGATGTCCCACATGGGATCAAAAGCAAAGGTGGCATTACTGAAGAGGATGCTGACCGAGCAGTGAAGCGCCTCAGAAGCAACTCTGCGCAGCGACTGCAGCCAGCACTGTGTATGGAACCCTACAGAATGAGTGGGTTTCTCGTTATGAAGTAGAACTGCTAAGACAGCTGACAGGAATGCCTGTTACAGCAGCCCGCATTCACAGAGCACCACGGAAAAGGCTGCAACGACCCCCGAAGATGGTGTCGCGCTCCCGCTTGAGTATCCTCATTGGAAAGGATCCAGCAAGCACTTTCATTGTCAACGAGAAAGACGCAGAGGTTGCAGCCCATCCCCGTCGGCGAGCCAGCTTCGAGTGGCGGGGTCTTACGATGTTCTATCGCACTGAAGACCCAAGCAAGCCTACGGAAGTATTTGTCGAACTGCCAGACGGCATTCATGGGGTGACGCTCACCACCAGTGAGGCAGCAGAGTTCCAGCAAATGTGGCTGGAGGAAATGCACGATACCCTCCTTGCTGAAGTGATGATTCTAAGGATGAAACAGAGTGGCAAAGAGCTGGACCCTAGCTTCTTTGACACCTACGAGCGACAAGCCTTCAACAAATCGGACATCAAAGAATGGTCCGAATGGATCAAGAATAAGGTTGTCCGGAGGGTGGAAAAGGGCGAGTATGTCCCGCCTTCGTGCATCTTTAGAGCGCCGCTGCGCATGTTACGGGTGAACAAAGCAGCAAGCCCACTTCTGCCTTTGGTGGCCAAGTCACGGCTGATTGTACCAGGTCATTTGGACCCACACCTGGGTGAGTTCCGCACTGACTCACCTACATGCCCACAGGCTGCAGTTCGAGCAGCAAAGGCTATTGCTGCTGCCCGCGGATGGGGAGGAGTGACATTCGATGTCACGACTGCATTTTTGAGTGGGAAGGAAACTTCTCGTAAATTGTACATCCGAGCACCTCGCGAGGGTTTGCCACCGGCAATGGGATGGCCACCCATCAAGTCAGGAGAGTTGCTTGCGATTCTCAAAAGTGCCTATGGTCTCACAGAATCCCCAAGGTTGTGGTACCTGGAGGCAGTGGACCGACTTAAGGGCACTCCACTCAAAGAGCTAGCAGTCAGCCGCTCTACGTTTGTTGCCGGAGGCTCCCGGAGTGATCGGTGTTTGGAAGATAGTTGGGCAATTCTTTGCTTGCATGTTGATGATGGTTTATTGCTGGGCGATCTCAGCGACCCTCGGGTAATCGCCTTGCGCAAGCAAATTGACAACCTGTTCACCATCAAGGAATGGAAAGAAGTCACTGCAGAGAAGCCAATTCAATTCCTGGGTGTTGAAATCACTAGGGATTCCTCTGGATTTCATGACGACATGAGCAGGTACATCAAAGAAATCAAAGTCGAGAAGCTGCAAGGGGAAGGTCTTTTGGGACCTCGTGAAGTCACACTATACCGCCAGTTGGTTATGCGTCTTCGTTGGCCGGCACAGCAAACAATGCCACACATGTTGTACGAAGTCTCCAATCTGGCGCAGAGGGTGACAAAGGCAACCCATGCAGACTACAAGGAGGCAGTGAAACTGCATCAGAAGTTTGTGGAAGAAGCCAATGCTGGACGAGCCAGGTTGACCTATCCACCGCTGGACAAGAACAACAAGTGGTTCTATGTCAGCTACTTCGATGCGTCCCTCGGAAAAGAGTCCGATGGAAAGTCACAGTTGGGCGCCGTACACTTTCTCACCACTGCAGCAGCTCGCACAGGACCGGCCGCCGCCGCGCCAGTTGAATTCAGTACAAACAAGAGTTCTCGAGTGCTGCGCAGCTCGATGTCTGCCGAAGCATGCTCAATGAGCATTTGCGTGGACCGCCATTTGTATGGTCGACTCGTTATCGACATGATGCTCTACGGGTACAAGACTCTGGATGAGAATTGGCGAACCACAATGGGAATTTCTGGAGGCGTTGTCACTGACGCCAAGAGCCTGTATGACCACATGGGTACAACAGGACAGATCCCGACAGAGCGGCAGACCATGCTTGACTTGATGGTGGCTCGTGACCACCTCGAGTCAGGTGCCTACGAACTTTTCTGGGTTCCAACTCACCGCCAACATGCAGATGGGTTGACCAAGAAGATGAAGAACATCCTATGGGAGACCTTCTGCAAGCTCCCCAGGATTTCTCTCAAGGAGACCGAGGACGAGCGGAAGCTAGAGGAGCACAGGAAAGGTTTGAGGAAGGCACAGCGACAGCGTCGCAAGGACCGCATGAAGGGCCGCGAACCTTCTCAGGCAGCGCCTGCTCATGTACAGTATGTACAGTTGCAATCATGTCAACACACTCTTTTGGCTATGTGAAGATCATAGCTAGGTACAGATAGGTAGCTTGACATGATTTGACTTTTGCATGTATCCGCACCGCAGCTTGTCACAAGCGATTTGCTTCGGAAACACCGCGCGTTTTCTTTGCGCTTTTGCCCCGCGTTTTGTTCTAGCTTACGCTACCCTGCGCACTCCGCATTTTGATCTTGCCAACCGCCACTTGACTTGCAAGTTGTCGACAGGTTGACACCTTTTTGACATTGAGCATTGCGGGACATTGCTTGGTGTTGTGATTTTGACATTGAACAGTTGACCAAGTTTGACATTGTACAAGTCGAGGCATTGGCATGCTGAGTGCCCAAACAGGGCAGCCGGATCATCTCAGTCACGCGAATTGCAACCGAACAAGTCAGGCTTGTATCTCATGAACATTGCTCAACTGTGTAGACATCCCAAAGAAGATCAATGTTTTGCGCATGATTTTATCGGATTCATCTGTCAACAGCACTCATTCGATCGTTCGCAGACCTTTTTTCGTGTGATCCGTGCGTTCACAGAGCTCAAACGCGTAGACCGACCTCGATTTCGATCCCCCCAATTTCGTCTTGCCGAAGATGCCAACGACGGCCACAATGGTGATCGCGATTCGACAAATGTATAGGAGGTCGTGAGATCCAAGTCCTCTCGACGCTTCTGCATTGTTCTCTCCGGGTCATGGAGAGCTCTCTGGCAGAGGAGGGACGCAAGAGGTCACCGGCAGTTTCAGACCATCCTGGCGGAACTTCAACACCAGCGTTCAAGAATCGATGATGGAACAGCTCATGATGACAAAGAATCAAGATTCACCACATTCCCCAGGGACCACCAGGACCCTCGACCCGTCAGCCTCCATCTCCGAGCAAGGCGCCTCCTGGGAAGTTTTGGAAGACGAGGGGATTCTGGCTCAATCATTGCAAGCCATCCAGCAGAGTCGAAGGCGAGGATCCATCCCAGAAACGTGCCAAGGCGCCATATGGACCCCAGGCTATGTGAAGTTGAAAGAGACGCTCCTACCCGGCCAAACCACCATCCTCCAATATGTAGCGTCGCACCAATGGACTCTTTCTTTTTTGATATAGCCACAGCCTTGAAGGGTAAAGCTGATTCCAACAACCCTCTAGCAATGGAGCCACCTCCCGAACTACGTAAGAAACTCAAACTGCAGTCCAACGAAGTATGCGAGTTAGTCGGCAATGCCTATGGTCGCGTAGACGCTCCCTGTTGTTTTACAAGGAACTGACCAAGCATCTCCACCAGTTGGGCTTTGGGACACATCCATTAGAATCAGAACCTTGCGTACACTACTTGGTTTCAGGAACCGGTCAAAACTTCATCCAAGTATACTTGGAACTCATGTAGATGATGGGGTTGGTGGCAGCGACCAGTTCTATCAAAGGAAAATGAAAGAATTGGAAGAGAGGCTTCCCTTTGGATCTTTCAAGGAACGGAAATTTAAGTTCACTGGCGTTGATCTCGAACAGCAGTCTTACGGCTCCATTTCGGCCACTCAAGAAAGCTATGTTCACAGCATTCCTGCCATTGACGTCGGGAAACAGCGTCCCGAACAGCCACAGTCGACACTGACTGAAACTGAGCTCTCGAAACTGCGAGGCCTGATAGGTAGCCTTCAAAACGCTGTCACGCATACTCGCCCAGGCATAACATCTAGATTAGGAGAAGTACAATGCCAGATTGCACAAACAACGGTTGCTACAATGCTGCAGGCCAATAAAGATCAATAAAGCGTTGAGGGAAGCACAAGAATATAGTGACACAAAGATCTGGTATCGAGCGATTCCAATAAAAGACCTCACGTGCATCTCTTTTGGAGATGCTTCGTTTGCCAGCCCCAAGAATCTGAGTTTGTTTCAGGGTCATATCATTTGTGCCACGTCCACTGAACTCCACCAAACTCGTCAAACACCATTGTCACCACTCACATGGTCTTCTACGCAGATTTCACGTGTAGTTCGATCGACAATTTCGGCCGAAACATTTTCCATGAGCCAGAGTGTAGATCGCTTAAGTTGGGCGCGGTTACTTTGGGGTTGTCTCACAATCGATGAGCTCAATTGGGGTAAATCCCCCACAAGGATTTAAACAGGAGAACAAAGCCATCATCACTACCGACTGCCGCTCACTTTTTGACTCATGACATGTTTCACACTCCCCAAAATCTAAAGAACACGAAATTAATGGGTGGCAGGTCGGTCGCAACCACTTCAAGGCTTGCTTGCGATGGGCATTGTATCGAAGCACCGCTGCTTCATCGAAAATCCTGAAAGTGCAGGTTTGAAGAATTGTTCGTAACAGGCTACTGTCCAACACCTTGTCAAAGGATCGGCGATCATCAAGGTGGTTGGGATCCGCCTGAACATGCTCGGAGCAGCCCTCTCCGATCAGCAAGACCTCCAAGGTCGCACGGAATTCTTCACATGATGGTATTGCAGTACGATGTCCGGATTGACATGTCCACTCAACTTCGGAGGATCGTGTTCCTCTCGCCATAAAGGCTTGAGGCGGGTCGAGATCGGGAGCCTGTGTCTTGGAGGAAAGGACATGAGCCATAGCGGCGAGGCGGCTGCTGGCGGACCTTGGGAAGGTCCTGGAAGGGTTGCGGTTCCTTTGACAAGGTCATTGGTTGATACACGTCGTACTGAAGCAGGGCTTCTTTCTTGGAACGGTGTTCCTTTCTTGGTGAGGGCCCGCTACCAATTTCACATTGGTAGCGGAGCCTAGTGCTCCTAAGTAAAAGTCGGATCCAGGGCTACAGTGCACTTCAACTCCATGGTGTGGACTTGCTTGCGAACGGACATTTCCGGACACATCTTGATCTTGCAGCCCCCGAAACACCGGACACGACGTGCAGCGTTTTGATCTTGCCAACCGCTTCTTGACTTGCGAGTGTTGACGGGTTGACGTCTTTTGACATTGAGCATTGTGGGACATTGCTTGGCGCTGTGATTTTGACATGAACCGATCAGTTGACCATTTTTGACATTGTACAAGTCGAAAATTGTGCACTGTGGTTGACTGCGAGTTGACATTGATCGGTTGCGTATTGAGTTGACATTGAGCATTGCAGGGCATTGCATTCTTGTTGAGCTGACTTACCATGCCTCCTATGGCTGATGCCTCTCAGATCCCCGTTCCTGAAGAGGCCACGAGCAGTGCTGCAGGGACAACATCTCTGCCGTGGTCGAGCGTTCCGAAGTTCTTTCCTGGCACGACCATTGTCCAGGAATATACCCAGAAGATGAAGTTCATTCAGCATTTGGCCGACAGAGCATTTAGAAGCTCTTGCTCCACGTGCTGCCTTGATGGTCGAAGGGGCTGCATTTCACAAGGTCACGAGGATCCCTGCCGACAAGCTGAAAGTCAAGACGGTCGATGGCGTGATCGCTCTGGTTGAGGCTCTTAAGGGTCATGGGGAATGACCATGTTGGAAGAGCAATATGATGCCTTTGAACGTGCTCTGTATGGCACTCTGCAGAAGAGCGACGGGTCGCATGATTCGTACCTCGCTCGATCCGAGGTGCGTTTCGAAGAGCTGTTGGCTCACGGGACGACATTATTAGAAGAGGTCAGAGCATACGTGCTCCTCTGCCAAGCGACACTGTCGCCAGAAGACAGGAAGAAGACGGCGCTTGATCAGGGGCGGACGGCTCAAGTACTCTGAGGTCACCAAGGCATTTCGCCGTCTGGGTTGCAGATTTTTCCAAGATCTTCAAGGCTCCAAGGTCACCAAGACAACAGCGAACCGGCCTTTGCAGTTGGAATCCGGGGAATGCATCCGGTGTCTTCGATGGAAGCACTCACGATCTTGACTGCGTTGGACGATCCAGATCTTGAAGGAGAGTTTATCGAAGCCATGATCGCCCAGAACGACGAAGACGCCCATGCAGTGCAACGATTCGAACATGAATGTGAAGAGTTTATGCAGGATACGCCAACGAAGCACGAAGCATTGGTGACCTACATGGATGCGAGATCACGACTACAATACAAGCGGAAGCCTCCTTTTCACATGCCTCCAAAGGAGGCAAGAAAGGCAAATCTGGCAAGGGAGGTGGAAAGGGCAAGAGGCGTGAACAGCTTCTTGCTCGGATTGCTCGTTCACATTGCAGGGCATGTGGTGAGAAAGGGCATTGGCGTGCTGAGTGTCCAAACAAGATCATCTCAGTCACGCGAAAGCGCAAATCTGGCCGAAGCTCCATTGACCGGAGATCTCCAGACCATCCCCGAGAGTGATGGTGTGCTGGATGACGACATCCTGGAGGTCTTCTCAGATGATTCTCAGGCCAGTCATGTATCAACCATGGGGCTATCGGTAATTGGAAAGGGTAGTAAAGCTTTTGAGGGTAATAATCCCGGGGATTATGCAACAGCTTTCGTTCTTCAATGCCCTGAGCCCAATCGAATCCGACTCTCCAACAGCATGCAGGCATTTTGCCAGCGTTCTCGTAGTAAGGAATATACTCACCAAGAGAACTTTCATGTCCAGAATCATCGCGCCTCGTCACCTGTCAGGACCAAGCCGGACATTGAATCCAGCCGATCCCGCGATGCCACGATGAACAATAGCTTCATCGCTCAGGCCGACCATTCGGCCTCTCATGCCATCCTGGACACCGGTGCCTCTAGATGTGTAATTGGTTCGGTGAACTTGAATCATTTTCTAGAGGACTTGCAACCCGACATCCGACAAGCCATCAAGAGAGTTGATAGCAAAGTCAAATTTCGTTTTGGCAACGGTGAACATTTGACCAGCGAGTGCAAAGTTTTGCTGCCACTCCAGTCTGGCGAAGACCAGAAATGCCTGTGCCAGGTTCAACTCCTTTCCTGTTTTCCAAACGAGCATTCAAGCTGCTTGGAGGAGCCTTGGACACACGAAACGATACCTGCCTTTTGCATAGACTAAAACGATCAGTGCACTTGCAGCCAAACAAGTCAGGTTTGTATCTCATGAACATTGCTCAACTATCTAGAGAAAGAGGGTCAGGTTTTTGCACAAGATTTCATTGGTCTCAGCACTTCCGATCGTTTCGTGAAAGAGTCAAACTCGTTCGATCGTCGATCGTTTTCGACGAAAGCCCAAGAGGACACGAACGTTTGTAGCCGTGTGTTCAAAGAGCTCAAAGACGCTGAACGACCCCGCTTTCGATCGCCTCGATCTTGTGTTGGGAGAGATGCCAACGAGGGCCGAGATGGTGGTGGCGATTCGACAAGTGTCGGAGGTCGTGATCCAAGTCCTTTCCATGCTTCTGCATTGTTCTCTCCATGTCATGGAGAGCTCTCCGGCAGAGGAGGAACTGCCGATGCCGATGCAAGAAGTCACAGGTCAATTTCAGACCATGTTGGGGGAACTCCAGCACCAGCGCTCGATCCTGGAAACCATGATGGAACAACTGGTGATGAAGAAGAATCAAGATTCACCACACTCCGCAGGCAATCCAGGTCCCTCAACTCGACAGCCTCCGTCTCCGAGCAAGGCGCCTGGCCTTTCCGAAGCATCCAGGAGATTTTGGCTCAGTCTCTGCACCAAGCCATTCAGCAGCGGCAAAAGCAGGCAGCCATGACAGGGATGCCGACAAGTCGTCCGTCTCAGGCCGCACCCGCATCATCCAGTCCACCAACGACCTCAGGCCTTTCAGATCCTGTGAGCCAAGCTGTACAGATCGAACAGACTCCGACCACGAAGACCCCATTGCCTCCAGCACAGGCCCTCTGGGGCACCAAGGTCATCAACTGGGGCAAAAAGCACAAGGGTCACATGTACAGCAATGTCAGGATCGAAGACCCAGGATATGTTCAATGGCTGATTCAGAGATTCGGAAGCCTGATTCTGGAGCAAAAGGACTACGTATCGTACGTCCGAGCCATGACCACCTGGGATCAGCAAGGTCTTCTCAACCTTCGCGAGATCCTGCCTTGAGCCTGAATGAATTTGAAGAACAGTCACAATGTTTATTGCGCAGCATAGCCATTTTGGATGCCATGTTCGAATCTTCGTTTGACAGCGAGGTTCAAAGCATGAAAGAACGCTTGTGTTACCAAACAACAGATGTGACTGTGACTGAAACTTCAGGTTCACTGGAATCAGGAGATTTTCACACAGGCCCACGTGCTCTCAGCTCCACAACCCCGCATTCATCTCTTAGAGATTTTGCATCGTCGAACAGCCCATTAACC
>JAOBYK010599779.1:0-11358 GCA_025434845.1 Phenganax subtilis | reverse complement strand
TACGCTCTGGTGCTCACCAAACAAAGAGATACGCTACGTTACGCTACGATACGGGCGAAGTGGAAAACGGCCTTTAAACGCATGCATGGGAGGTCTAATATTATTATACCTAAAAATATATGCAATGACATGTTTACACTTCAATAACAGTGGAAACTGCCATATTTAGACAAAATATCTTCACCATATCGTTGTACAAGCTAATGCAAAAGCTTTACATTGTAGCCTCCAACAGCAATCTTCGACTCGTAAGTTTTAGCCTCAATTCGGCGCAAACGCCGAACGTCGCCTTTCATAGCAGAGGACAGGTCCTCTAGATACTCGTTATTGTGTTTAAATTGCCTTTGGTCAACTCTGCTTAAGAGTCTCCTATTTATAAAACATTGTATGTACAAATTGCTGAGGTTGACATGTTGCAGCATCATGACTGATGCGAAGATTTAGTCGACATCAGTCAAAAATAGTCAATGAGAATGGAAATTTCTTTAAACTAGCCAAATCAAAAGGTTCAAAGAAATCCCTGATTTGGGCAATTAAATCAGACCTCCCTCAGGTCAGTCAAAATGGCGGAGAGAAGTCTCTCGACCAATCAACAGTCTAGGATCACTACCGGATTCTGCAAGATTCACGCAGAAATTACTTTCCACAAATAAATAAGTACTATTCAAAATATTTAATTGCTCCGAAGATTCCAATACATAAGTGTTCAAGGACTTTTACATGTCAAACTCGTAACTGACTATACTGCCCTGTATCCACCACCCCAGGCAATTACAACTTGGGAACGATTACCTTTTTCAAATCTCCAATATTGAAGACGTACGGGATATTTTGGATCGGTAGTGAAACTCCAACTAATATTCAGAGTATCACCTGGTGCAGCAAAAAATGTAATGCCTTGAGAAGGAGCTTTTATTTGTCCTAAACAAATATAAAATAAGCATACGATGACATTCGAAGTAAGTTAAACTGGCCCAAAGGTATTATTACGTTGTTCTTGTCACACAGCATACCCCTAGCTGCTTTAGCACAGTATTACTGCACAAGAATCAAAGAAATTCCAGTTTGAAGCTTCTCTGGAAGTGCTTATGAAGCGAATATTTTGATCTCTTTATACAAGCTACATAAATTATTTAGCGTTTTGCAAGCGTTTTGGTGTAAAAGTGAGTATCGTAAAACTTTAAACCCGCATTCTGTGGCCGATTATCGTTTAGTTTCGTAGCCTCTGTCGGGCACTACTTTAACACGCTATAGAAAATTAGGATGAATCATACCACGTCCTAACTTCACTTGTTTTCACCATCAAAAATTTGCATTTTCAAGTTAAGAAATAAAACACAGTTTCCGTGCGAAATAGTGAGATATTGTTTTGTTGATTAATTTTTAATTGTTCTTTTAAAGTGCTTATGAAACGAAATTTGTGATCTCTTTTTTATAGCCTTTATAGAATATTAAGCCTTTTACGATTTTGATAGATAAATGAGTATCGTGCCTGCGATTTTTGCTGCCGTAGGCAGCTTCCTATTCTTGAAGATGTGTTTTTCCCGTACAAGTCCCTCCGACCGAACTACGTAGGGGCAAACGGCAACTCGATTTTGGAAGTTTGTATATTTGTATGCACGAAAACAGATTTATGACGTTTTAGACGTCACAGATGTTTTTAAAAATAACATATTGGAGATCGCGATTTGACTTTCCAACACCCTGATTTAGGCCCCGTTTGCACTACACCGGATTCACTCGTCATATCTTCGTTTGCTGTTTGTTAAGGAGCAATAATTGCCAGCAAATATTGACTAGGCTGACAGATTTTGTGTATTTCTTTGTGTCTTTACCATTAAAAATCTTTATAGAGCATCAATAGTTGCAAAATTGGAGCCGCTCCGATAGCAATCCGGTATAGTGTAAACGGCGCCTGAGTCTCGCGAGCACCACTATGAACGATTACAATTTGTAAACAAACGCGTTACGTGCGCTTCGTCACAGAGTAACGATTTCTTCTGTAGCCTAGCGTCGTGCGTTTGTTGCCTGTTGCCAACGCTAATTCCAGCTTGCCGCTAGAATTAGAATTAGCAACAGGCAACAGACGTGAAATAAGACTCCAAAGTCGGGCAAGGACAGTATTGTCACCTTTATTAGTTTGAAATTATGAATTGTGTTGTAGTAAAGGCAGTCGAATATACTGTAAATAAATTACAGTTCATCATTAGTTTAACCGTAAGTACGCTAGTTTAGATGCAATTAACACGATACTAAGAAATATAGCTGGTGATATAATTTATAGTGCTTGGCATTATATCGGATGTGCTTCAGGAGGTTAGCGTGCATATTCACTTTTGATTGTGTACAACAAATGTGTAAAGGCCATGAAACAACACTAGCGAAATCTACCGCTTTATCCAATTAAACATGGATGAATACTACAGTAAAAGATAGTTTCAACGTAAACGGATTTTGACTGTAGTTTGATTTTGGAAAAACACTCTACGACCTATAGTCAATGTGAAACTATAGTTGCATTAACGCTAAACTGACTGCTAGTTCGCATATTCTAACACTTTCCCCTCACTGAACAAGAAATTCAGGGCAGTATGCCGAATTTGCTAAATCCCGAGATTAAAAACTACAGCGCACAGAGTATCATTGACTCATTGACCTTTATTGCGCGCACTCGAACAAGCACGGGATATGTTTCTATATGGCTAATGTTTAGACTTCTTTTCGTTTTTGTCGAAGTTTTATGCCAATAAACCTTGTCCGTAAATACCGTAAAATGCTTACATTGAGAATCGTAGCAAAAATCGAAACATTTTCGTGACTGCATGCTCACACGTAATACAAATTACTAGCAACTAAATGATATTCGTCACACAGCCAGAAAAATTGATGCATTCTAATCAAATTACCCGGATTTTCGGGCCGTCTGTGTCAGAGACTGTGGGGGGTGAATACATAAGCTGGGCTAGCCCGGTTAGTTGGGCTAAGTTTTTCACAAAAATGTTTCCTGGTTATTTGCAGAGTTGAATTACCTGTCGGACAGGCTTGGGCCTAGTACATTTTGAATATTATTTCTTGTCTATTTTAAACAAACTTTCAAGCGGCAATAAGTGGCTCATGTAAACATACAAACGGCACATACTGGGAAAATATATCTCCATGTCCCTGTACAAATTTATTGTTTTAACAACAAACTTTCATAGATGTTGTAGTTGTACCTGCGACTTTGCTCATAAACTGTGCATAAACGGAGCATAAATTTGGTTTGGTGCGTTGTAGTCAAGTGTTTGTGCGTCCCTCAAGGTTCTTCAAAAACGTTCATGCTCTTTACATAAAGCAATGGAAGTTTTTGTGTCATTTGTACTTTAAAAATATCTTACCTTCGTTAGGAAATACCAAAACATTCAAGCAAAATAGAAGAACCAAAACAATTCGAAGACCAAACGTTAACATTGTGCCGAGTAATGAAATGTCTATTCGAAGAAAAAATTGCAATGGTAAGACAGTGCATTGTACCTCATGCAACATAGATAGAGTTTTTTTTTTATCAGTTCAATATAGCTTTTATAATGGCAATAATCCCCAAAAAAAGTATAGAGATGATTCGACAACATATTTCCTTTTTGGAACTGGGTTATACTTTGACTAGTATAATAGCATTCCAATCTGTAACACTCTTATAGCTTCCACATATAGTTCAATTATATATTTTTGTTTTTCAATAGCCCAGCAAATGCAAAACATACCTGAAAAAGGAAGATAAGGAACTATGAGCGTTCTATGTTTCGTAAGACGAAGTTCTGTGCTCTTTCCAACTCAGTCAATTTTGATTGCCAGACTGTTCAATAATGAACTTTTATAAGGCAGGTATTCTATAACTCCACCTAGTTTGCACTCTCAAGTGAATAAATAATTCCAGAAAGTTTGTTTTCTTTGAAACACTACCAAAGTAATGGTTTTAAAATGATATCAAAAACATTTGGAAACAAAAACATTAAGTGTGAGATAAGAATTCTACGGTTGAAATATTGCATACTTTTAAATGGGCAAGATTTTCCGCACCTAAATAACTACTCCTTCGTCTGTGTGTTAATTATGAAAAAATGAACATCATTGTTTGGGCACGCCTTTTATAACTTATACTTCACTTTAAATACAAAATAAAATTATAGTTGTACAGCTGCAGAGAGGTGACGGAACAATGGTTTAATGAAGCTTTATTCTTCACTTGTGCACATATTAGACAACACAGGATGATAGAAGATATTTATGGTTACCCTTGAATTGCATTAACTATGAACGAATTGTTCAAGGGAGAATAAAAATTTAGAAAGACGGAAAATGAGCTATAACTTTTTGGGCAAAAGAACAATTCTTTCCTATTAGCAAGGAGATGCTTAGCAACTGTTGCTACCCTTGAATAATGGCCTTGATACACGATGCAGTTTTTCTTGCGACTTTCAGGGCAATTCTACTCTTGAAGGATGTAAAATTGACAAACAGCATCTCTCACGAGTAGAATAGCGTACAAGTTGCAAGGAAAAAAGGCACGCGAAGCTCGCATATGACTACCCTTCTTGACAGAAAGCCAATAATCGATGTAGCCATACCCATGCAATGCATGAAATACTAGAAATACGAAATCAAAATGAGAGCTGGTTCACATTTTTACTAGAGAGTGCTCAGTGACATTCATTGAAGGAAAATACAATATTCCAATAGATTTTCGCTCGCCAAGAACAAACCCTGATCACTGCGGTCTGTTTCATCCGTGTAAAGTATTCCTACCCCGTAATGAAACTGTAGTGGACAACTTTTGCCAAGCCAAAGACAGTTGTAACAATGCATAATTTGTTTAGCTTATTGCAATTACCATGCACTAAAGTTCGAAAAACATTGAGGCTGTCGTCTTGTGTTGACATTGCGTGAGATGGTTGTTAGGGCTTCTTAGGGCGGTGATACTGTGGCTGATCAAAGTAATAAACAGTAGTTTCAAACCGTTATAACTCATTTCTTGCCGAGCGTCAAAACTATTTATTTCAACTTTCGGAAAGACCAACTGTGCTGTAATAATATGTACTTTGTATAGTATATTGCGATTCACTGCACAATTTCGAATGCCAATAGCATTATCGTCATATCTTCAAATTGGCGAGGTACAAAAAATGAGAGAAATGCAATGATATCATCAGTCCACTTCATGAGACAACACGTCCTCTAAGCAAAAAAGTACTGTTTTATTACAAATCAGTAATTAGTTAAACTATTTCAAATGAAGCGACTCTAAGTATTGAGTTCGCATTTAGCTTGATCACGCTTGACAGCAATTGGCTCTGCTCAGCTACATAGTAAAAATTTACACCCTCACAAGCGTTTATCGGCACGGGCAATTACTGTCGAACACGACCTCTTAATTTAACGATGATAGACGATACTTATCAACAATGAAGCGAAAGTTTTGTCTACGACGACCTGAAGTAACAAAATTCACATTTCCTGTCATTTGAAACTAGCGCACATTTTCCCGTAAGTGGTTTCTTTATCTTTTGGTTGTAAATGAGAGCTCTTATTTCTGTGTCATTGAAATGATTAAGTCAAAACACACGATTAATGTCACGATATATCGATTAACCTGAAGCCCATTTTCCACTTCACGATTCGCTGGTCGCTATCAAAATTTTTCGCCTGTGTACAACAGTAAAAATACTTCATTGTGATAATAAAAAATGCTGTTTTAACTTTTGACTAGCGGATTAGATTTCTTCTGCATCCAATGAAACGAAATATCATGGGCAAAATTAGTTCGCCGACGGTAAGGAAATACTGCAGCGGAAAACTGGTTCACTCATTAAACTATCAAGGTCAAAATGTTTGATAAAGATACTATCAACAATTTTAATTGCATGAGCCTATAGTTCGGCTGCCGAAAGGCAAAATTTATGAATATCTTCGTCGAAATTCGAATCCTAGCCATGGCAACTCGTAGGAATCTAGACTTATTACTCTAAACTTACAAGCTTTTTCAAAACTGTTGGGACAGACACCAACAATGTAAAAAAATTAAAAAACCCTTTCCCCCACTCCCCCCTATGCAATGTTGTGGAGGAACATACGTCTCAAGTATAGCTATCATGCAACCTCTAAGGGGGATAAGGTAATTGAGCGCGTATCATACAAAAACACACTTGGTGTTATTTTAGATGAACAACTCAAGTGGGATAGGCATAACGATGAGCAAAGTAAAACGATTTCAAAGAACATTGCCTTGTTAAGAAGAGCTAAGTGTTTTGTGCCCAGACATATTCTTGAAAAAATGTACAATGCTTTTTTAATTCCTAGTTTCTATTATTGCTCGACTATATGGTACGATGGCTGTAGCAGCATTCACTAAAATGACAAAACTTCAAAAGAAGGCGGCACGCATAATCACCGGTGACTCCTATGACATTCGATCTAGTGATGGAAAACTACAAGAATCTTATGTCTAAACTTGTTCGAAGGGAATTCCCCCTTAATTCAAACAACTTTTAAGTAATTCAAGCAGTCTTAATTTTACCTGAAATCTACTTAAAATTCAACCAAGATCATCTTAATTTTAGTGTAAAACTACTTAACCTGTTAAGCAAATTTAAACAAATTTTAAGTAAATTTAAGTAATCTGTCAAGCAATCTTAATTTTATTAGTATTCGATTGAGGGTACACCATGTATATATCTATTATTGCAAAGCGTTCGCTCCGTTAACCCGAACTTTCATCAGTGCAACTGATGCACTGATCAAGCACAGATGAAGGTCCGGGCTAACGGACCGAAAGCTTTGCAATAATAAATATATACATGGTGTACCGTCAGACAAATACTGATATTGTTGTTTTCGCCATGCAGAACTACAACAATCTTAATCTTAAGTTTCCTTGAAATCTACTTAAAATTTAGCCAAGTAAACTGTTAATTAAATTCAAGCAAATTTTAAGATCATCTTAATTTTACTTGAAACCTATACTTAACATTCAGCCAAGCAATCTGTTAAGTAAATGCTAGCAAATTTCAAGTGAATTCTACGTAAATTTAAGACTTATATGAGGTGAAGTTATTCAGGACCTACTAATCATTATAACGAATCAAATGAAATAATCCATACATCGCTAGAAATATGTAGATAAATTTAAGCAAACTTGACAAACATTTAGTACTAATTCTGTTTCATTCTCCTTAATGGTTAAGAACAAATCATACCACTGAGGGGCTATTGTTTTCGTTTACATGAGAGAAGGGCTAGCCCTCCCAGGTGAGATCTAGCTATTAACTACCCGAGATCTCGGCAAGGAGGGCTGGAATTTTCCCATATAAACGCAACAAGGAGGCTGGCCCTCCTAGTGGGGCTGAAAATTTAACAATTACGCATGAGTAAAATGCGTGCGGGAATTTCCAGCCTTGATGTAGGGCCAGAATTTTCCATGTAAACAGAGGTAAAAAAACAGCCCTACAGGGAGGGCTAGCCCTCCCTGTAGGGCTCATGTAAACAGTCTTTTAGACTGTTTTGAATACACTGATTCCATTATTTATTATTAATTAGAATTATGGAAATTTGAGATGTCATCAGAGCATTTACACAGTCACATAGGATACTGCTTGCCATATAGGGGGAATTCCCTTTGAACAACTCTAGACATGTTTTTCCAGGAATTTGAAGGCTTTTCCTGGAATTAGCGTTAATGATGGGCAGATTTTGCTGACATCAGCACAAAACATAGAGCCGAAAAGAAATGAGCCAGAAACCGTCAACTACTACTACTCATAAAATTAGGCTTATTTTGGAAAACCTACATAGCAGTACGAGCAGAAAGTAAGGGATTTATGCTATAAGGAAAAACATCTATGTGCATGCAATGTTGCCTTTTTCAACATTAGTAACCATGTACTTTCACGTATCAGTACCAAATCTTCATGCGGTGTATTTTACGACAATTTTTAACAACGTACTCGTGACATGATAATTTTTCGCTGTGCCTGTATGGAGATTTAGGTTTAAGGGTTTTTTTCCAATACAGTATGTGGGATGGATTTATTTAGTATTCTGTAGGTAGATGTCATCAGTCCAGTTGCATTCAGGAAAGCTTTTTCCGAGTTGTTCCACTGTATTGCAAACTTAAAGTATATCTCTTATCCGGCCAAGACTGGAAAAATGTCCTCCATGTAGCGTTAGGCCGCATTCCTGTCATGTGGATGGTAACCAAAAGGTGTCACTATCATATCAAGAAAGTACCAAGGTTGGTTTTTTCATTTCTTTCTCAGGTCAGAGTGTTATCCTCTCACTCGACAAACACAATTCATCCGAAAATGAAGATCAAACTTCCTTGACGTTGTCTGTACGTGTTCACTATCAGCAATCTCGTTGACTATAATTATATATAAATCATCATGAAATTTTTTTTGGTTCTTGAAGGAGTTTATACGTATTTGTTTTACTGTAGTCTCAACATGATTCTACTTTTGTCTTAGGGGTCCTTCACAATCTTAATACTGCCATCACATGCTTGCTAAAAATTCAGCTGTCGACTCGCATATAAAAAGTTTGGATGCGAACCAGAGAGGATTCTCTCAGGTATGTACTGTACTGTACGATTAAAATTTGTCTTGTATACTGTACAAACTAAAACACTAAAATTTGTCTTCGTGTTTTTTTTAGAAAGAAGATAGCGCGTGTTGTGATACCCACTGGAAAGCAGCAAAAGCTGTACGTGTCAAAGTCAAAAAGAAACCAAGACGAGACTGGTTAGGAGATTGCTGGGGGCAGGCGTTGGATTGCACAAGCTGCTTTAAATATGTTTAGAGGAAAAATATATGGTTATGCAAACTACCTGCATATGCGTTTTCTTCACCCAAACAAAGCTAGATTCATGTGAGAGGATGTTATAGTAGTGGCCTTGCGGTCCGCGAGTTTTTTTAACAGGTGGCGTCGATACTTTGTCAAATATAACACCGGCGTTGTCAATTATGCACGCGCACAGTTGGTCATGTCAAGCGTGTGTAAACTTATTGTTTTGTAAGACTCGTGCAATTTTATTCAAGTGTCAATTAATTAGGTCTGAAGAAAGTAGGAACTTCGATAACCAATAATTATTAAATAGTTTGGATTAGAAAATAATTTTTCGATCAGTAATCTGTCTTTTTCTATGCAGGTTATTTGGAGCAGCAGGTGGCAAAATGGTGCTGCGGCTACGGTTGGTGAAGAGGTTGATCAGATTAATTCTTACCTGTCGAGGCTTGGTTCAACTACAAAAATGTGAGTGCATCAGGTAATGTACAGTATACTAGTATAACTGAAATGGAACATGAATACAGATTACCGATAACAACAACAACAGCATTTAACTACCAAAGTATTTATGGATTTATCCTTCATTGCCATGATACTAAAAAAAAGTCATTATTACGCATTACAAACCAAAAGGGTGTACACAGTGCTCGTGTACAATGGACTGTATTAAATTATACTATAGCTAAAGAGTTACGAACGCATGCAAATCATAAGCTCTCTAGTTCTGCCTTTTCCTTATTGAGAAAAAGTAGTGTACGAAAGCAAATTCTGCAAACTTTACTGTTTCACTTCGATTGCCAAATTAGGAGATCAATACGATTTGGTGTCACAGTATTAATTGCCATCCACAAACAAATTTGCAAGTTCAGGAAAAGAAAATAGATTAACCACAACCTTCTACTGTTGTTTTTACCACTCCTATTGTAGTTAGATCACAAAATAATAATGTTTTATTCAACTGAATGATTGTATTACTGATATTACCCGCAACATTTTTCAGGATGTGAGGAAGGCGTCAAGAACATCTTCTTAGTTGGAATAAGAGGAAGATAATTAATCAACCAAAATCGTTAGTTTTCCGCCTGAGAAAGGTAATATAAATTACTTGTTTTCTCTTTGTCAGCAGTTATTATATGTCCAATTATTATTATGACTATATTTAGTATTACTTCTGCCAGGATACGTAACCCTATAACCTTATCCTTTCCAATGAATTGTTCCCGTTGTTTTCTGTCAACTGGTTGGCAATTTACGACTGCCAAAGAGTATTGTTATAAAACACAAAACAATGGACACTCCGTAAACAGTAAACATTCTATTCTAAACGTTTCGACAAGTGATAGATGTCATCATCAGTAGAATGGGTATTCTACTGATGATGACATGTATCACTTGTCGAAACGTTTAGAATAAAATGTTTACTGTTTACGGAGTGTCCATTGTTTTGTGTTTCGTTGGCAATTGTTAAGCATGATTTTTTGGACAGAGAAAAACTTGCCGATGCAAAAAACGATTTACAGACGATGAAATCCCAGCTAAATGTGCCTGAGTCTGAACTAGATGCTTTGATAGTTTTATGGAAAGAAGACGTCGAACAATTTGCTAGAGGTACGCGAAGAAGAACAAACAATTAGATAATTGTATTAAAAGCACCAAAAATAGGTTTTCTTTGGGGTTTTTGACCTGAAGGATTAGTTGTATTTGCAACCCTGCATGAGTTTTGAAATGTCAGTGTTCCTTGTTTTCAGAGCAACAGGTCGGATTGCGTACTTCTACAAGTGGTGTAGATGAAGCGTTTTTATTGCATCACAAAATTGAAAATGCCGAACATTTGAAATATTTTGTTGATTCAAACGATGACCAAACTCAAACGTTGGTTGGCCATGGAGAATTCCTTCGTATAGCACAAAGCAAAACGAATGAAATTGAAAAGAACAAAGCAAGGCTGCAAGTGTTGAAACGTGATTTGATGCGTGACGATAGAACTGAACAGGGGATTTTGTCAGATCGAAAAGAGCAGCTCGCAAGGCGCAAAATTACAAAATTGCAGAAAAAGCTAGAAATGCTGTATTTTTCTGTGACTAAATGCACAAAAGAAATTTCTTTTCTTGCTGATAAGGTTTTATTAATTGACGTTCATGTTTGGATCTACAGCATAAAACGACCTACATAAAAATAGTGTTCCTCTGCTAAATGGTGTTAAAAACGTATTTACGTTCTAGTAAAAGAAGATCGGCTATGACTGCGAACGAAATGCTCTAAAGAGAAAGCTGAAATAGCATCCACTGTCGAGGAGTTGAACTCTGTTGCTAGTCTTTGCGGTTTACCTTTGACCAATGCTAAAGACGTTGCTTTGGGGTCATTTACTTGGTCTTTTAATAATAGTGAAATGACTGCAACGTCTTTGCCAAGTAGTGTATGTAACTTTGTTGTTTGAAAGGTCATTTGTTTTTTCTGTGTATATGATGTAGCTACCAATTTATAATAGTGGTTTCGTAGTGAAAGCTATAAATGGTCATAGTGCCCAAATATGGAACAGAA
>JAOBYK010599778.1:0-30291 GCA_025434845.1 Phenganax subtilis | reverse complement strand
AGTAATCTCAACATCCTATGTATATGTACGTTATTTAGTGCACGTGTAATTGTAGTGGTGCAGATGCGCGCATTGCGCATGCGTAGATAAAAAATTTAAAAATTCGGTTTTGAGGGTTGGAAAAAATTTTTCTAAACCATGTTTCATCTGAAATCATTATTTTGTTCCGTGTGAAGGTTGTAGATACTTTCAATCGACATGAAAAAAATAGTTTATTTTACTGAAAAGTGGAAGTTGTCGTTTGGCAGAATCGAACCAAGGAGCTCCTTTCCCAAAGCCGAAGTTATGTTCGGTGTAAAATGAAGAATTGATGTTATCCATGATAATAAAATGAATTATCGCAGTACGCCAAAGTTTGAATATGTTGGTGTATTAAGGCCATTTTCCGTTACGACCATTTCGCCCGCGCGGGCGGAGCGCACAGTTTTAAATATGCTCTGTAGTTGATTGTTTGCTCTTAATCTTGCGTACGAGCGAAGAAAGTTGAAATACTATTAACTTTCCTAGTGTGCACGCGAGACCAAGCGCCGAAAGAAAAGGACAGCGCTCCACCCGTGCGGCTAAAACGGCCGTCGTGGAAAGTGGGCTTTAAGCGTTCAAACAAAACTAGGAGAAGGGTTAAAACAAAATGTTAAATCGCTTTCTATGTCGCTGTTGTGCGAGAAAGGCGTGCGTCTCACGCAAACTGCGTGAGAGTTGGAAGTTCTGTCCGTCAATGATTTTTTGTTTCAAGGTTGTCATAATCACTCATGCTTACGGGGACAGAGTTGGTGTTCGTTATCTATCCAACTTCCTCAAGGTCAGTTATTAGTTGATGTGAGCTAAAGGGTTGCCTGGGAGGCTACATAATGCATAATGATGCACTTGCGTTACATGACATTTTTTTAATCTATCAGATTTTCGGTTCCGCAATAACATTTTTTTAGCTCACATAGTTGATATCTGCATGGGTTCTTGTCTTTTTACTTTAGGTCTACTATTTGCCTTTCACAGTTTTTTATAACCAGTGTGTTTTACCGACAATGTTTACAACTTTACCATTGATGAGAGATATATGTATCAGAGAGGATATTACCATAATACACGGACATTCGGTAAGCTGAGTTTGTATATGAGGTCTTTTTCCAACACATTTGGTTTGCACTACTCACGGACTTTTAAGCCGCTTTTCACTTCTTAGCGTATCTTGGTGTATCTCATAGTTCTAAAGTCATCAGCTATGAGGTAAAAAAGAGATGCGCTACGCTACCCTACGTTTTAGTGAAAAACGGCATTAAAAACAGAGAGTTGCATAGGAAGTGCTGCTGGCATTACATCCACTTCACGTTTGAGAAACTAAATTTTCTTAACCAGGTCTTCTTGCAATTGTATTTGATAGTCGTAATATTTTCTATGTTTTCTAGGCATTTTCTGCTCTTTGCCACGATGCTTTATTACATGCAAACTCCATGGGAATAAAATGCGTTTTCACTGATCATTCTTTATTTGGGTTTGCTGACGCTAGCTCAATCATAACCAACAAGTTTTTGGAATTTTCGCTTGCGAATGTTGACCACATTATCTGCGTGTCTAATACAAGGTATGTAGTTAAATGTGCGATGGTAATCTTTCCTCTGGTAAGGCCTAATTTTGGGACTATGGTCGCCTCAAAACTAAACAATCTATAATAAACTCCAAATTCCACAGTTGAAATAAGTATTATTAAACTTTAACGTTGCCTGTTTTTTTAGCAAAGAGAATACTGTTTTGAGAGCGTCAGTAAGTCCACATCTTGTCTCTGTCATTCCAAATGCCATTGATTCATCTGCGTTCACTCCTGACCCTTCAAAACGTAATCCTGATTTTAGTAAGTTCTCTTCTTGTCAACCCTTTGAAAACGTCTCCCTTTCTATGTTTCATTTTCATGCCGTACGTAGTTTTTTGACTGTCTAAGAACTATTAAACATTTGAACAATGTTTTTGCAGTAACTGTCGTTGTGGTTAGCAGGCTTGTATATCGTAAAGGGATGGATCTATTGGCAGCCACAATACCTCGGATTTGCTCCAAATACGAGCGTGTTCAGTTCTTAATTGGTGAGTAAATTCCTTGAGGCTTTCAATCTTGCACAATTCTACTGACTCAGAGACATACTTTTTTCAAAAAAAATAAAATTTCCTAGCATTGTCAGCATGTCGTTGGTGCATGTGGTGCGTTCTAAGACTAAGTGGTAAACGTGTGTTAATTTCATGTTTTCTCAGGAGGCGAAGGGCCTAAAAGAGTTCTTCTTGAGGAAATACGCGAACAGCATCAGCTATATGACAGAGTCCATCTTCTTGGAAGTTTGAAACATGAACAAGTTCGCGATGTATGTTGATATACGCTTCAAAATTTCTTTGTTATCACTTTATAAAACAACTCTTTTATCTCATTGACTAACAGTGCATCCTAGTGCATCTTGCTGTGGCTTTTTCATTTTCTCTAATAGCAAGCGTCGAAAAGAGACTTTTGTCATAAATTTTGTCATGCTAATTCGTTCATTTTGTTTTTTCCAGGTTTTGGTGCAAGGGGATATTTTTCTAAATACATCTTTGACCGAAGCTTTTTGTATCGCAATTGTAGAAGCGGCTAGCTGTGGGTATGCATTGATTTCATTTGCGTATTAACTACTAAATTGTGAACTTTTTACTGTGCAATTCTCACATAACAGATGTATTTGAAGTATATTGGGTGTACCCAAGTAAACTTTAGTTATGTAAAAGACAGAGAGCGTTTCGCTGAAATTCGCAAACTAATTCTAGAAATATCAGTAATCGTTTGAGGTATACATCATGTATATTTATTATTGCAAAGCTTTCGGTCTGTTAGCCCGGACCTTCATCAGTGCAACTCATCCATTGATGAAGGTCCGGGCTAACGGACCGAAAGCTTTGCAATAATAAATATAGGTGGTTTATACCTCAAACGATTACTGATATTGTTGTTTTCGCCATGCAAAACTACAAGAATCTTATTAATTCTAGTGACGTGAAAACGATGTATCTCCTGTTGTTTTTTTGTAGTTTGCAAGTAATCAGTACAAAAGTCGGAGGAGTACCGGAAGTTTTACCCAGGAATATGATCAAACTCGTGGAACCCAATGTCCCAGGTTCCTGCAGTGATTATCAAAAGTCATAATCTACTCCAAGGAGACATATTTGTAGCAAGTTTTGTCTAAGCGAGGTTTTTCTTCAGGTCTAGTGACAGCTCTCGAAGATTGCATTAAAGCAGTGGAGCAAGGTGACGTCATTTCACCGTCATTAGCTCATGAACGTGTCAAGAAAATGTACACTTGGCACAAAGTTGCAAAACGCACTGAGAAAGTACGACATCTTAAAAATACAAATAATCTTACACTTTACACTTTCTTGCATTATCAATCGCTTCAAATGACGTTCCAGACATCCTTCTCACAAGTACACAAGTATTTTTTATTTTCAAAGGTGTATGACAGTATTTCCACTTGTTCCACTCTGCCTTTGGAAAATAAACTTGAAAAGTAAGCTTACATTATTCATCAATACTGAAAGAAAGAAGCATTTTCTCATAATTTTTTCATGTTTAGGTGGTACGAGTGCGGAATTGTTGCAGGCAAGATCTACTGTTTTCTCGCTGTCATCGATTTGCTGTTACTCTTTTTATTGAATTGGCTTATACCTAAAGAGGTTACTAGTTCTAGTACCATTCGGTACCATTACGAATGACCAACGAGATGCGTGTCATCTGCTTAATTAACCAATCCAACACTAGCTTAGCTAGTGAATTGTAGTAGTAATTGAAGTTAAAACCTCTCTAATGCGTACTGAAGTGAGCTTCATTTTTTAAAGAAGTCCCTCTTGCTCGCGTTCACGGCTAATTTTTGCGTTTTTAGTGGATTGATAAGGCACCCGAAGTCCAACAGCATCAAAGCGTACAAGATGATGTCCACAAAATGAGATAGCATTCAACGATGTCATATCAATTATGTCATGACCTTCGTGGTTATATGACGTCATGTTCAGTATGACGTTCAGTGGATTTATCGCAGCCTGGTAACTAGTCAACGAGAGTTTCGATCAGTTTCGAAGTCATATTTAATTTTGCTATCAACTCGGACGCGACGAGAGAGTTAAACCAACTGTGAATTTTGTTTATAAATTAGAAGCTAAACCACCCAACTCGTGACAAAAAGTCTTGGAGGTAGGCTAGCCTCGTAGCAAACAAATACGTCATTGCTAATAATGTGAATGTCCCGAACTCCTGCAACGCGCATCAGGTGGTCGAAGAAGCTACTCCATTTTGTTAATAGATTGAAAAGAATCTTAGTATGGCGTGAAATAATATGTAAAATTTCCCTGCTACCCTGTGGGAGTATTGTGCCACCCTATAAGGCTAAGGTTTTATCTAAACAACTATATTACTACATTTTGGAGGTTTCTATTGACACACATTGGTAAGTTTAATACAGCATCATCATGGCGATCATAAGCGAGCGAAATTTGGCGAAGGCGTTTGTATATCTGACATTTTTCGGCATGATAGTTATGTTGATACAGTTCGTCGCAGATTTGAGTTCTAGTAGTGGTTATTCGAAGCCTGTTGCATCCGCAAAGGTCTTCGAATCTGATTTCGTGGCAAAAGTAAAGCTATCAGACACAAATGAAAATATTCGTGAAGATCTCCCATCGAGATCTAAATTTAAAAACAACGATATTTCAAAACCTTCCACTACACAAGATGTTTCAATATGGGCGCTACTTAAAACAACTCGAAGCCCAAAGATCTTGTTGAATACCATTAAAACAACTGCTGGTGCATCTTTATCAAGAGATACAGCATCGAACTTGAAGGTTTTATCAACTACAACAGTTCAAAATGGCCGCCTACCACAACTTGTTCAGTCGAGTAAAAGTGGTGGTACTGCACCTGATTCAAAGCCACGTGTAGGCAGTTACAACATTCCTGTATCTAGACCTCAATCTCCTAAGATGTTACCATCCTCCAAAACTCACCCAGATATGGGTGGGCTACCACAGTGTGCGGTACCAGGAGTGAAGTTGGGTGAGTATGGTTGGAGTGGTTTGCTTTGTTTCTCGATGATTAGGGAGTTTAAGCTAGTGGGCAAATAAAACGTAATATGATTCTGTTGCAAACTGTAGACAAGCATGTAAACACTTTTTACGTACATTGTGCTAGACAGGGTGCATTTGTATACAAATTAATATGTACAGGTAACAGGTAAATGTAGATCTTCAATGTGCATATTTAAGCAATACACTGGTGTCATCTTGCATAAGAAATTGCCAACATCAAAAAGTATTACTAGCAGTTCTGCGGTTGCTAGAAACAAAACCATTTGCCTGACAAACATAGTAAAAGCTGAGTATCTTCTCGCCATTCTCGTCATTGTAATCTGCATGCTATGGGAGATTCCAATCGTGGCACAGTGTACGTTTCACAATTAACGAATACCACCATCACCAATGATAAGTAAAACAAGCTACGTGTAGTTTACACTCATAACTTCAAGATAAGCTACTGTAAGTAGCCAGAATTTTGAATGTATATCAAAGTGCATATTGATTACTTTGCATATCACGATATTAAAACAAATTAGAGAAGGCCAAATTAATTCCATTCAAAGTACACCCAAGTTCCCAACTACTTTCCAACTTAAAATGAGTTGGAAGGATTAGTGTAAGAGTAGCATGCACATTTCAGAAGACATAGGTGATTGTGAATACTGTTGAGATAATGGTGTCAATCAAATTTCGATCTAGATATTCAGATGTCTGAAAGTACTATTACATGAAGCATGAGCCATCCTCCTTTATTGGGTAATACCAGTGGGTAGTAACGACTCAAGCTACCGACGAATATTGGTAAAAACGTTGTAGTTCTTGACAACATTACTTGAAGTACTACTTTTGTTTATTGTGGGAATCTGTGTTATATTATGCAGGCACTGATTGAGTATGTTTTCCTTTCTAATTCCCTTACTGGGGTTTAGAGTGAGTTTTGACATATATTTGTTTCTACAGTTGGTAGCCTAGCAGTGGATGAGTCTGTTCCTAACATGGAAGATATTGAGAATTACTGGGACGAGAAGGGATGGCTGTTTAAAGGTGGAGCTTGGAGACCTACCACTTGTCAAGCTGTCACTAAGGCATGTTATTGGTGCTAATGGTTCAGAAGTTTTATTATAGTAATTATTATATTTGTTATTATAGTAATTATTATAAGTATCTATACTTTGTAGGTAGCAATTATAGTTCCATATCGTAATCGTTATCCACAATTGAAGATATTTCTTCGTCACATGCATCCCATATTAAAACGTCAAATGTTGGACTACAGAATTTTTGTTTCAGAACAGGTCAGTGTACTGACTTAGGAATGACTGTGTCTTTAAAAAAAATAGTTAAATATTTAAAAAATCTGTTCCTTAGCTTTCTCGTATATTTACCGTGAATTCATCTTTTATCTTGTTTTACATTTTCAGAATGGCGATACACCATTCAATCGAGCAATGTTGTTTAATGTTGGCTACAATGAGGCACTCAAGTTTCATGATTTTCAATGTTTTGTTTTTCATGATGTTGATCATATTCCAGAAAATGATAGAAATTACTATGGTTGCCCCTCAGGTCCAAGACATATGTCTATTGCTGTTGATAGATTCCACTATAGGTAAGGGGAGGTACCCTGTGTCAACCATGTCCAGTGCCTAGTATATTCTTTGTCGGTTAAAGCCAGAAAAATACTTCAGTTTCATTGTTTTTTCACTTCAAACCAATGTTTGTCTAGATTGCCTTATGCTACAATGTTTGGTGGTGTTGAAGCTCTTAAGAAAGAAGACTTTGTGAAAATTAATGGATTTTCAAATAAATTTTGGGGCTGGGGTGGTGAAGATGATGATATATACAATAGGTAAAGTACTCTCTTTGTTTTATGAATGGTGATTCTGAAGATTAAGATTCATTCTGCTAATGTCTTTGTAGGATCAAAGCTGCAGGATTCAAGTTAACTAGACCACCTATGTCTGTGGGTCGTTACAAAATGATCAAGATTGGTCATAAAAGTGCCAAAGCTGACCCAGAAAGGTTAGTTACACGGAGGAATCAACCTTTGTGCGTCACCTCTCAAGCTCCGAAAAACTATTTGGGTACTTTTTGTGCTGCACTATACTATAATCCTTGTTTGACTCTATTTTCAGATTCAACAAATTGAGGGATTCAGCAACAAGGATGAAAGTCGATGGACTGAATTCTTTAAAATACGAAATCGTGAAAATACATGAGCATCCATTGTACACGCATATTTTGGTGAACCTAAACCCTGACGCGGTATGAAATGCGCAAAATTGCTGATTTCAGCAAACTGAGGCCATTTGTTCGAAGTGCGTTTAGCTAAAACGGTGGAAAAGTTCGAAACAGAGATCGTATTTATTTATTCCTTAAACAATGGAATTAAAACTTTTTAAACTGAATACAATAATTATGCAGTTACCTATAATTTTACTACATGAAGTTTGATTTGAAAGTTTTGGAAGATGTGTGGGAATGTTTTTGAATTCTGACTTATCCACCGTTTAAGCTAAACAGGCTTCGGACCAGCGGCCCCATCTGAGTAGTCTGTGCTTCTACGAAGTTTGTAGAGAATGGAGTTCTTGCTTAGCAACTGCCTTAAGGCCCATTCACACATGCGATTTTTTGCTGCGAGTTTTCTTGTGTTGAACGATGTGATAGAGTGGGTAACTGGCGAATACACTTGGTCCAACAATTTTCATAATGCACTCGCAAGTCAAACGGCTCGAGTACATACGCCAGGAGGAGAAAAATCGCAGCAAAAATCGCCCGTGTAAACGGGCTTTTAGTAGTCCATGCTATCCTTGAGCGTTCCTTTTCGGCGTGCTGGCGAGAGGTGTTCTGTACCAGGTTGACTGATACTACGTACTGCACGGCAATGATTCACCGTTGTGCGTTGCCTCTAACAGGATGCATACGTACCTATTTTTCTCTAATGTATGTACTGTATTGTATTGTATTGTCTTATCCTATATGTAGTATAGAACTGGAATAGCCACATAGAGGAAATGCGATTTGTAAATCATGATTATTATTATTATTATTATTATTATTACTATTGTTCCTGTGATTACTATTATTTTTATTATTACAAATTATTGCGTGGAGCTCGGCCTATTCAGCCAGAAGACTGATGTCTAATGTTGATGGAAAAAAGCAAAGCTGTGTATAGAGACGCTGATTATGTAAAACTTGAAAACTCGAAATGTTTGAGCGGAATATTTCGTGTGAAAGATATGACTGATTGCTGTCATGTTTTCATTTTTGGATTTTCCGTTAAAAATACTACACGATGGTACGAGATGAACCGAAACAAATCTGCTGGAGTTAGCTGACGGCAAATATAGTACAATGATTAAGCGGTCAAAGTACTTTTTACTTTTTCTTTACTTTACTGCACTTACTGTTGTTGTCTACCGTTTCTCCAGACTAGAAAATAGTACGTTACCAACAAGAATGAAAATATATGACTTTAATTTCGGAGATAATGAAGTGGTGATACGTCGAGATAATCCGATCGACGTTCATAGTAATGTCAAACGTACGGCGCAAACAAAACGACGTGTCACTTCTACCACTGGTAAATCACGGAGTACAGAAACGGTTCAAGCAGAGGCAACAACAATTTATATACAAAGTGAAAAACCAACTCCAACAATGAAAACAGAAGTTATAGTAACTGAAAAGCCTACAACGAAGAAAGTTACGTTGGCTTCTACGACAAAGAATGTACCTGTTATGAAGACAACTAAAGTGGTCGAACAAGTAGCTAATGTTTTCACTGAAAAGCTTACAACTAAGAAAGTCACGTTTGCATCTACAACAAAGAATGGACCTGTTATGAAGACAACTAAAGTGGTCGAACAAGTAGTTAATGTAGATCGTAAAGCATGTCCTGCCCAGGGCGAGAAATTAGGTGAGATTTACTTTTAGCAAGAACAATATTAAATTAAAGCTATTTTCAATATCAACTGAACGGTAGTGTAACTGAGGGTATCCCTTTGTTTCATGAGCGCCAGAGCATAGCTAGTGACCTTAGAACAAACAGATCCCTATGCAGTGGTGCGATACACTTGAAGCGGCGAACAGCCTTCCTTGCTAAGAAAAGTTGCATCAATGAAAATTTTATTCAATGTATTCAGTTGGTCGCTTGGCTGTTGATCAGTCCGTCCCTGATACGGAAGATGACATCGATAAGAATTGGGACGAGAGGGGTTGGGTTTTGAAAGGAGGGGCTTGGAGACCAACAAAATGCCAAGCTATCAGTAAGGTAAAAAGTAAAGACCATTCATGTAATATTCGAAATATTTGCAAACGTGAAACTTTGTCTGTTAGGTTGCCATTATCATCCCGTATCGTAAACGCGAAGAACAGCTGAAGATATTTTTACGTCACATGCATCCAATGTTGAAACGTCAGTTGTTAGACTATAGGATTATGGTGATTGAACAGGTGCCATGATTTTACTATACTGATACCTATCACCATTCCCTTCTTGTTAATGTTTTTGCCATACTTTGTAGGATGGACAAACGCCATTCAATCGTGCGGTGTTGTTCAACATTGGCTACAAAGAATCTCTAAAGTTTCATGATTTCCATTGCTTTGTATTCCACGATGTAGATCTTATCCCTGAGAATGATAGAAACTATTATGGTTGTCCAAGTAGCCCACGTCATTTGTCTGTTGCTGTTGACAAATTCCAATACAGGTGTGTTGAAAATATTCTTAAATCAAGGGAAATTAAGGAGAAGAGTCGGCGAGAAGTGAATGCCTAGATGTTATCTCTGATTCAAGTTCAGGCAAACTGAAACTCAATATCAGTACTTGACTTTAAGGCTGCCTTATCCAGCAATATTTGGTGGTGCTGGTGCTTTTAATAAAGAAGATTTTGAAACAATTAATGGCTTTTCCAACCAGTTTTGGGGTTGGGGTGGTGAGGACGATGATCTATATAAAAGGTGGGATTACATTGTAGCAATAAGTAATTTTTACTCTTGCATTGTAATTTGAGACTCTTGCACCGTGACATGTAAGCAAATCTATTTTTGCTAATGATTTTTGTTTGATTCCTTTGCTTAGAATAACTGCAAAAGGTTTTAAATTAACCCGCCCAAGTATGGTAGTTGGACGTTATAAGATGGTACAGATATTTCATCAGAGTGCGGAAGCTGATCCTCTCAGGTCTGTTGAACTGTTAATCGATGCCAGTTTCTCTTGTTACAATGCAATGTTCCCCAGTGCATCCTGCTTTGTTGATTACTTCATCTAGCACAGACCTTCAAACTCCCACGCATTTTGCGTGAGACTCACGCCTTTCAAATATTCTCACGCTTACACGCATAGACAATATTTTCTTACGCAAAAGCGAAAAAAATAGGAAGCGACTTAACTTTTTGTTTTAAAGCTTCTCTTAGTTTTGTTATAACGTTAGAGGCCATTTCCCACTACCGCCGTTTTGACTGCGCGGGCGGAGCGCTTTCACCAACATGTTCAAACTTTGTCGTACCTCTATTTTATATCATGCATAACAATAAATACTTCATTCTACACCGAAAACAACTTTGGCTATGGAAAAGGAGCTCCTTGGTTCGAATCTGCCAAACGACACTTCCACTTTTCAATACAATAAACTATTTTTTTCCTGTCGATGGAAAGTATCTACAACCTTCACACGGAACAAAATAATGATTTCAGACGAAACATGGTTTAAAAAATTTTTTTCCGACCCCCAAAACCGAATTTTTAAATTTTTTCATCTACGCATGCGCAATGCGCACATCTGCACCACTACAATTACACGTGCACTAAATAACGTACATAAATCCGGCTGTAAGAGAGATGGGTTAAATGAGTTGGCTGCTAATCACAAGTCTTGGAAGAAGGTCAAGTGAATCTGCAACTAGTTGCACGGCCCAGGGACTGTTGCTTGGTCTCCCTCTGGAGCTTCCCTGACGACGGTAAAGCGGGACTCATTCCACCGAAGATAGCGTTCGTTGTGCCGAAACCATGACACGACGTAACATGCAACGATCCAGCAGTTCTACCGGGGGTAGATCTGTAAGTAATACTGGATGCATGGCCCGAGGTGGGTTTTTGCACTTTTTTTAAAAAAACATTTGAACAGATTGCGTTTGCCTCTTATCGAGCTTTCGGCATCAGCCCTTTACTTCATGTAAGCCAACTATAAAGTACCATAGCTAAAACAGTGCTTGACTGGTCAGGACCAGACACAGGGGCTTCTTCAGTCTTTAACACTTTCCAAAATTACTTCTACTGCCCTCAACCTTATCGAGCTTTCCTCTGGCTGACTTATACTTCATGTAAGCCTACAATATATTACTACCACTATGCCCAAATCTGAGAAAGAGACAGGTGCTGCTGTACACTTGATTGCTTCCCATCCTTATCAATATCTTACTAGCGTTAGTACTTCATGTAAGAACAATACATATCACTATAGTTTAAACCCTACCTGGATAAGAGAGGTGCTGTTCTACTCGTTATTACATTCCGAAAATACTTCTATTACTCCACAACATTCTTGAGTCTGCCATGGAAGGCAGGAGCCCATAGCACTCATACTACCAAGTCACAAAGTTTGAAGGTCTGTCTAATAGCTGATTGTTTTACTACCTTTCAGGGATACTTACTTATCTTATGTTTTTTCATTTTTAGGTTTCAAAAACTCCGATACTCACATCATAGAATGAGCGCAGATGGGTTAAATTCTCTGAAATACAAGATTTTACAAACTCTTGAGAATCCATTGTACACCAAAGTCATAGTTGAAATCAATCCTTAGGCATGAGAAAGACAGATTTTTTGAATTTTGAACCGTTTGACTTACTGGATGTAGAGGCTGATACCTTCATTTCAAACTTTCATATTATGCAGCACTTATGGCAAGTGCTATTGGTCTAAACTTTTAAGTTAAGAGTTGCTGTGCCTTTTTCAAAATAAAAGTAGCAAAAAAGTCATAAATTATAAAAATGTAATATATTAAATAAATTATTGATATATTAATTCATGATTAAACTATTAGGATACTTTCTGCCATTGCATTCGCTTTGTCCGCGCGGACGAAGCGGGTACTTGAACAAAGATGGGATGAGCTAGGGATATTGGTAGATAGTTATTGTCAAACAAGGTGTGTTAGTTCTCGCAATATGGCGGTCGAAGGTTTAGGGTTTTAAAATATTTTTCGTTCTCCTTCTAAAATTTCTCCGTAATGAGAGGGAAAAGGTCGCGTGCAGCATCCGAAGCGTCAAGTTCTTCACCTCAACCGGCCAAGAGACACGTAAAGCTAAGTCTTTCTGCTGAAGACGAGCTGAAATCTCCGAAACTTCATAGATCTTCTAGCGGTTGCAGTAGCACAAGTGTTGTCGAAAGTGAAGCCAAAAATGAGTGTTATAACGATGTTGAGAGATTTAGAAAAGCATGCTGCACAATTCAAAACTTGTTTGAACAAATGAAAACACTGAAAGACCAAAACATCGGAAAAACTGTAAGCTCTAAACTCTTTTTAGTGACACCTTGTCAGAATTCATAAATTTATTGCATTTGTGTTTCTGTATACTTCGTGAAAGGAATAGTTTTTTTCAGAATCCCAAACTTGACAGTCTCAAGCTACAATGTCTTTTGCCATTTGTCACTCTGAAGAAATGCAACCGCTTGGCACAAATACGCAATAAACAAGCAAGAGAAAAAACCCAGGAGGTATCTCTGAATAGTTTGCCATGTTGAAGAATATCACATCTCGCAGAATGCCCCCACCTCCTGTATATCTTTTATATCTCTTTAACACCTACACTAGCATGTCAGCTACACCAAATATTCTTTAACAATTCTGTGAAAACTCCATTTTAATTCCTATCCTTTAACAGGCAAAGCAAGAAGTTGATGGGCTTCATCTTCAATTACAAAATCTTCTTTACGAGATTGCTCATTTAAAAAAGGAGATTAGCAAATGTTTGCAGTTCAAGTAAGAAATCAGAAACATGTTTGAAACGAGTCTTTACTCATTGAGAAGCAGTGTCCCTCGAGCTTCCCTACTTTCTTGTAATGTGCTATGCCAGAATGATTAGCTTGCCAAAATATTTTGAACAATGCGTGATTGCTTATATTGATGACCAGATCCAAAGACCAAGAGATTGACTTAGTTAGTGAAGAAGAATTTTCTCAAGAACAAGCGAAGAATAAAGTGAGTATGGTTGAAAACTATTCGTCAGATTACAGAGAAAAATTTTATCAGTTGAGAGAAAAATTTTGAGTTGAAATTTGAACATTTTTGTGTTGGTTACTGACAATGGTTTTTCTATGATTAGGATTTTGTATTTCCAGAAGACTCTCACAAGCTCATGTTGGCAAGACTTGACTGGGAATTAAAGGAGAGGTGCAGGTATTGAACAAGCTACATTCATTGAAATATTGATAGAAAAATACAAAAATGAAAGCAGAGTTATTTGTTTGTCTGAATTATTATTAAAATAATAACATTTGTATTTCTTAGCTTGACTGGAAAAAAGGAAGATTTTGTTGTTCAGAAAAAGTTAATATCTCAAGAAATTCAAACAAAAAATGAATTTCTGATCAGTTTGGAACCACAACTTAAGACTATTCTCAAGGTAAGCAATATGTACTTCAAGCAGAAGTCTCATTACCACACCAAGGCTGGCAAAGTCCTTCCTATAGTTATATCCTACAAAATATCCTCCATGTATACTCCACAGTATCTATTCCTAGATGAAGTATGGACTTGTATTTTTAGACAACATCACCAATCCAAGATTTCTTTGGAGTGAATTTAGATAGCAAGAGATTGCAGTACCAAACAGCAAAATATCTGCCAAAGTAAAGTGCAGTAAAATATCAAAATAAGCAACTTCTTTAATGTCATAAGTTCTTTATGAATATAAAACATTAAAAGATTGTAGCCATCTTCATCTACATAGGTGCACATTCTGGTAATTAAATTGGTCTCAAACTTTGCTATTTAGACCACTTTATGTCCTGTTTGTTCAGTCTTTGGCATATCAAGAGGCCTGTGGTAAGATCATAATTTTAAAGTTTACTTGTGACAGCTCGTGCACCATTTAGACACTGACTCCACACTGACTTACCTTGGTAGAAAATCTTAGTTTATAAATTCATACAGTCTACCATGATCTGGTAACTTTTCATTTTTTCAATGTTTTTATGCCATTTTATAGACCCTAATCTAAAGGTTGAGGTCATTGGTGATGTTGAAGCAGCCAAAGCAGTTATTGAGGATAAACCAGGTAGAATTCAGAATTCCCAGCAGAAATTTAGCAGTAAATCATATTTGGTAGTAAGCTTTAGAGGTTGTTTGTTAATATTGAATATTGTTTACCCGTAGGTGTTGTAGATATTGAATTTGAAGAGAAAAATGAAAAAAACGAAGAAGACGAGGAAGCACCAAAGAAACGACATCACAGAAGAACTACGGAGGAGCTTCGTGAAGAAGAAAAAATTAAAACAACTTTAAAGAAACATCCATTGCAACTTCAAATGGAACTTCTTTGTAAAGGTGGGCACTCTCTTTCAGTACTATGTACACATTTTAGATCAACAACAAAGTTAGTAAACAAATTTATAGTTAAGTGTTCTTTACTGTTTAGTAGAGTTAGGAGTATTGTCAGTTGTTCTCTAATTCATGTCTTTTTGTTAATTTTCAGATGAAGTGAAGTCTCTTCTGTTGTTCAGTTTTATCCAATCATTAAACATTGTCACAGTGACTGTCACAGTTCAGTTCAAAACAGATGAAAAACCTCCTGTCTTTTGTGGAAGGTATAGTGGTGCTTGAATCAACTCTTGTCAACTTGCTTTAGCGAAGAAAACGAATGCTCTTGCATTAAGATTTGGTACAACTTCATTCAAATGTCTTGTGTATGGTTTTTCTTAGGTCTCTGCTCTCACCAGATTCGGTTTTGACTTGCCTTTTTCCTCAAGACTTTGGACTCGTCACTCCAAATCCAGCCAACCATTATCAACTGAGCAATCTTGGGTAAGATTAACTAGAGATAATACTTGTACATACAAAGAAACTTTCGTGGCAATTTTGTTCCTCCAGGGACTATCTCCTATTCTGTTTTGTCTTAAAGTGTTGAAGATGTCGCGTTTCCTAAACTAAATATTGGTCATCCCTACTTTTGGGTTCAAAAGATTTGCGGTTTGGATTTTCCTTCATTAGATTCGAAAATACATGAGGTTTGAAGAGCTTTAGATCGTCTTTATACGATAGCTATACTATAGCATAGGTTTAAGTAGCTATCTTCAGTTTGTTGTATGTTGTCAGGCTCAGTGTGCAGAGGCATCAGTAAGTGCCTCAAATATGGAACGGACTATCCAAGCCATAAAAGCAAGAATTTTAACCAGAATATCATTACAGGCACAACTCCATTCCTTGGGTGAGAAAATTTGTCATGCTTTTGTAAAATTTTAATATCACGATATGATGAACAAGGTTCCGTTCTTTGAATCAACTTTTCCAACAAATGCAATCTTTTGCAATATTTTAGAGTCTTTGAACATACAACTTAGTGAAACTGGACGACGTTTGTTTCCTGTGAAGTCTTTGAGCAGGCTTGACTCTTGGACGCCTTTAACTCTTGGAGAATTTTCAGTAAAATACACTTACTCTGGAATCTTGTTTGCTCGTTTACTTGTTTGCTTGTTTGATTACCTCTGACTCAAGACATTTTCTAGGAATTACAATTCGTAGGTGATTCGGCACAACTTGATTCCATCACTGAAAATGATCTTTTATTTTTGGCAACTTTTACAAAAGACAAAGGTAACATTTTTATGGCTTTCTTATAATTTTTTTGACGTTATCTTAGCTAAGATGTGAAAACTAACTTGTTTTCTTAAAGTGAAACTGCAAGCTGTCGTCGTTGTATCGTCTGATTATCCCGTACGTCCTCCATTGTTTATTTTGGCGGTTTCAAATAATGGTTCAAACGTAAGAAATGACTACATAAGGGTTAGTATGATTTCGGGTTTGGTTCACTCGTAATCAATGGAAGAAAATAGTCCGGAGACTGACGAGTTTCAAAGAGCCCTTAAACAGAACTGTAAAAATTATTTACTATTTCCAGGCTTTGGAGGCAGAAGTGAATGTTTTTTACGAAGAGTTGTTTTCAAGCGATTGCCAAGATAATATATTATCAAATCAATTGAGAAGACTTCAGGTAGCCATGATTGCTATATTAAAACATTTCTTATTAAATCTCATTTCATCATGCAAATAACTTCAGATGTGTTTTGATATCTACATTGACACAAATGAAGCAGATAATGAAGACTTGCCGAATCGTGAATTCTTGATTTTACGAACAAAACGGTTGGTATTGTGAATTTTTAATATTTTCGTCAAGTGGCAATACATATTTTATGAACTTCCTTTATTTTATAGTGGGCGTGATAGAGCATTGGCTTTGTACTTTGACCAAGACCATGGCTGTTTTACTCATCGCTCGAAAGATATTAACTTATGATTGCTCGAGAGAAACTTTGGTTGATCGCTGTCTGCATATCTGGCAATATTTCGGGGTTTTTGCTATATAAGGCAGACTCATTGTTGGACGAACCTTGACTGAGTAGTCTTACGAATGTTGGGACTGATTAAACCTGTATTTTTCGAAGCATTTTATAGTCAAATCAATATTTAAAGCGCCCCAGGTGTTTTTAGTTCACTTAGTGATGTTTATATAAAATGTACATTTTAGCGCCATAATCACTCGAGTGTTTAACCATCTTGCAAGGTGCTCACTAGTGATACCAGTGGGTGATACCTACAATTTGGCAAGTAAAATAAAACATCTCTAGCAACGCTGAGAATCGAACTCAGTCTCACCATGGCAACCACGATGTTGCTGACTAAGACGGGAACGGAACAATCTATGAAATGTGTATTACAGTTTAGTTTAGGTACTACGCGTATCGACGCGGGGGAGAAATTTAACATCCTGGTAGACCAAGGTGCCAAAATATGGTTCAAGGAATGCCTTTTGGCCCGCCCAAGTAATCTGCGTGACGTGACAATCATCAGATTTCCTTGAGGATCTTGTTAGCCATTACTAGTGACTATCATAGCAAGGCAAGCACTTCAGAAAGACCTTGGAAAGATTAAGTTGAAAAGAAGAACATGGCTTTATCATTCTCAATTGAAAACATCCTAGCAAGACCAACATATCAACGTATAAAACCTGCAACTACTTGTACATTTCATTATCAACCTTATCCACAAGTTTATATTGGTCCTGCAGTTTGCACTGGTAAGATTTACAATATAATTGAGCGTCCTTCTCTGTTGAAGTCTAGAGGAACTTCAAACCTCCAATATTATATTATTTCGATTGTTGAGAGTTTAGCTGTAATTCGTGTAGTTTAAATGTCGTGTTATGCGTATCGTTGTAATGGATGACACCAATTTGCTTGGCCACAGCACACGATTGCACCATCTGTTACACTTTTTAAAAATATATTTTTGATTCGTACCTAATCTAGTGTGAGACAAAACTATTAATCTTTAAATTCTGTCGATACAATTTTAGAAGCTGAACTGTAGTTTTCTTGGGAATTTGTTCATTTTGTTGTCCACAATAATACACTGACGCACTATTTGTTAATTTCTTTGCCCTCAGGTTCAATGTTTCTTGTAGAAAATTTAGCGTTGACTGCACTACGTGCAAAGTTATTTGTAATCCGGAAATTTTCTTAAACATACAAAAACTTCTCAAAAATCTTGTTCTGGTTGAAATTTTTGTCAATTTAGATTCTCATGATTTCATTTGATGAAACTTTGTTCCAATATAGTTTTCTTATTTTCTCACTGCATTTCTGTCTCTTTCTTACACACTTTACAAGATAAATAAGTCTTTTAAATAACTATCCACTTCGAGAGTATTAGAAGACTTTAAAGCTCAATAATTAGGGATAATATAACAGCGTGATACTGTCTTTATTAATAGACTAAAACTGTCGTTGAACTGTTTTCGTTGTAGAAAAGAGATTCTGTGCTTTAAATTAAGATACCTATGAATTTTGAAAAATGAGTACTTTTCTGTCTTGTATGTATTTAAAAATTGTGAAAGAAACTAGAATAAAGTATTTTCTAAATATTTCGCACGATATTATTTTAGATCGTCTGTAATTTCCTGCTTGGATTATTGCAGTTCTCAAAATATTGTTGAGCCAGATTAGTTCCATCATTATCATTATTATGCTATATAGATTTAGTTGCTATTTTAGCATACTAATGACCATTCCAATTAACATTCTAATTTGGAATCGAACATTAGAATTGATGACAGTTACAAAAGGGTGACTATAGATCGAATTCTGTTTAATTTTCATAAGAACAAGAGTTTACCTATATCACAGCTACTTACAGTATAATTGACTTCTATCGTAACTGTTTGTTGATATGTTTAAGTAATCCAGTATTTTTGTGATATTTCGTAAGTCAATTTCTCTTTGCAGTGAATGCAGGGATAGCTCTACCACCTTTCACATCAACACGAAAACGACGCAAGCGATATCGCACGATCTTTAACGAGGCTCAAATAGCGATCCTAGAGGAACTGTACGAGACAACACCCTATCCTGATTTGTATCAGAGAGAAAGCGTCGCTTTTAAAACTGGATTACAAGAAGAAAGAGTGGAGGTAAGACAGGCGTCTAACATTGCTTCAGAAATCAGCTCCGAATTGTCTTAGGGATATAGTAAGAGCCATCTCTCACTGATCCAGAATGAAACTGTAAGAAAACTAACTGTATTTATTCGAAATAGTTGTATCAGTTCTAAACTGTTCTTCCTAGAGATCCTGTAACATCAATTATCATTGTAGGGGAGCAGCTAAGTCGTTTAGCACTTCCATTGCGGTAGTTTACAGGAAAACATCTTGCAACATATTATCTTATTTCCCTCTCTTTTACAAACATCCGCATTTTTCAGTCAGCATTACTTCTACATAACTTTGTTGAGACATCAGTTGAATAACTTTGTTTTACTATACCTATACATACAGTAACAGTTAAGCCAAGAATAAAGTATTTTCATTTTCCAACAAGGTGTGGTTTAAGAATAGACGTGCAAGAACTAGAAAACTGAAAAAAGCAGCGACAAAATTATCAGACAGCACGAATGAAGAAAGCAGTAAAGAAAAAGAACAGGAGATTGAAAAATCCGAGGAAAAACAAGCGTAACAATATGTCAGGTTTATCCAATCTCAGAAACTCACCTTTGAAGGACTACGATCACTACATGGCTAAAGAGCATTAGTTTTCAGTCAATGATCCATTCTTACTACAGACCGAAAATTCTATGTGTGTGTGAAAAAAACATAAAAGCCAAAATGAATTAAGGCCTAGGTCCAACGTCGCTCTTCTCATGGGCCGAACCTAATGCAAATGCCGTAAATTTTTGGTCTGAGCTCTTTCACACTTGGATCGGCACATGAAAAGAACGACGTTTGATCTAGGTATGGGTAAAGCATATACGTGTAGAAATGAACGAAGATGCCATTTTCTATGGCTAGAAACTATGACTGATTTGTTGAGGTGAAAATATTGTGATAGACAACGATTATTCTGTTTTCGAACAGTTCATTGATTTATTGGAATAACTCGAAACGATTTACATTAGTTGCGAGGCAAAACGTGTACGTATTCATTGGAATAACACGGAAGCGCAACTTGCCAAATCAGAATTACGCTTACTCTAATTGCATATAATCGGCGTCACCCCATAAATGCTTGATAAGGATAATTCCCTTAAATACTACGTCATAACCGACACCATCTGTTGAAAAACTTTTTTGTAAATATCTTTCACTTGTACAGTTGACTAAATAAAGTTGTGCAGAGATATTTCGTATAACAATGTTACTTACTGAAAGACTTGCGGAAAATCTTAGATGATTTTTTGTTACCCTACAACAGAAGGTTCACACATGATATACTGCGGTCAGTTCGGATGTCATGCGGGGCAATTATCTTCGTTGTAATTGCATTTATCTCATTGCCAGGACGTGTTAGATCTTAAAAATAGGAAATAAAATACATGCCTTAATTTTGAAAAATCGTAGAAGAATCCTGTATCGTTATTTTTCAATGAAAACTTAAACTATCAGTCGCCACAACAACTAATAGATCTTATAAAAGAGTTTTGGAGAACAGCAGATTTGCACATTTTGCTGCGGGAAATGCAGTTTTCTACCTCCGAAGCACATGTCTTGCTTTTGTGTTCTATGTCTAGTAACCTTATTAAAATTTCCAAAGACAGGCAAAGTTTTATCCTCTAACGACTGCGTCTCCTTAGAAACGTTCCTTTACGAATCACTAACTCGTTAAGGAACAATGTATAGCCTCATTATAGGATTTGCAAATCGCCTGCCGTAGTTTTCATCAAAGAACACTAGTCGGTTTACTTCTTTGATCTGATTTGAAGTGTGTTAGCACGATTTGAAAATTTTCGACAGCGAAGCCGTTCTTAGTGTGTTAAAGAGTTTGTACATTGCAGTTTATTGATTAAGTGTGAGGGAAGTTTGAATCATGAACATCTGCGAAAGTATTTCTGGTTCAAGGCCACAAATATTTAAGAGTTTTAGTACGAATAATATCAATTGTAAATCCTTGGATTATATTGGAGAAAGCAAACAAAAAGACGGAGAATCTGGTTTCAATCAGGAGCATTTAATGTCAAGAAAAAGAGCGTCTTCCTTTCGATCTAGGAAAAGATATGTAACTATATCTGGAATTGAAAGCAATACAGAACAAATGAGTAAGTTACTTCAACATACAAAATCGTTCAACTTGTCAAGAAAACAGGATAAGTTGTTTCCATTAGATGAGAAGAAAATATCTGACAATTATGAACTTCAAAATGATGACATTGAGAAGAAAGCTTGTGGCAGTGCTTTCACAAGATTGAGAGAAAATCTTAAAAACAGAAACAGCAAAGAATTGAGTCGAAGAGATTCACAAATACTCGTAGCAAGATTTGAGGTGGAACTGGCCATCACGAAAAATGATCGTGATAAACTTCGAACCTTTATAAACTCGAAGACACTTGACCTGAATGCCAAAGACTATTATGGAAAGACTTTGCTACATACTGCATGCAGTGAAGGGAATTACCGCTGTGCCCAAATGTTGATAAATGCAGGGGCTCAAGTAGACACTCAGGACCAATCAGGTTTCACCCCGCTTCACTGCGCAGTCGTAAAAAATAGCTTACCTTGTGCTGCTGTCTTAATAGCTGCAGGCGCAGATGTATTGGCTAGTACCAGGAATTTACACACGCCTCTGACGCTAGCGTACGCGGAAGAAATGATATTACTCGTTGGCAGATCATTGGCTCTTTCGAGCAACACTCTGCCACAAAGAAAAACACCTGAAATTAGGACTACTTCGCTTTAAGAAAGACAAATTATTTAGTTCAAACTTGTCTCGAAACGCTATTTATGTAAATTTTTCTCACCTAGAACTGAATTTTTTCGGAAGCATGTTTATTGAACACTCTCTTTGGAAGACTCAGAATTTTTTGTGCAATTGCATGAAAACCTTGAAACACCTTTGCTTTCTATCAAATGAAACTTACAAGGTTTTTTTTGTTCTTATTTATATAACTTTATAAGCACTATGAAATTTTTCATGGAAAACTCAACTGATTGTTGTCAAATATATTTTTCCACTGGCCTAATGAAAAAATGTGTGAACGACTGAATTGGAAAAAAAATAAAGTGCAAAATAGAAACGGTTTCACACTCTTTTATGCACCTGCGCTGACTCACAGCATTTATAGCCCAAATTTTCTCTGACTTCATCATAACTTAGTGTTATGGATATCAAAGTTAGACTCGCTCAGAAGACTGATTTACCGGCTATCATTGAAATATCAAAAGGAATTTATGAAGGACATGACTATTTTCCTCAAGTATTTTTAAAATGGCTTAGAGACTCTAGTAGAAGAATTTTTGTGGCGGAAAGCAGTGGTGCCGTTATTGGAGTGCGTGCGTTTCATATTATTGATGGAAATGAGACAGTTATTAGTCAAAGTTTGCGAGTTCATCCCAAATGTCGCGGTCATGGAGTGAGTTCTGTTTTAATTCAAGCGGAACAGCAATATGTTCAAGCGCATCTTGAATGTGTTAAAACAGAACGGTACACTACAATGTCTACTAATGTCGGTCGTTTGGCCATGCAAAGAAAATCTTTTGAAGAAAATCTTGTGTTGGAGTTGGGAATAATCGCTTTTTATGTTAATGAGTTGAATCAAAATGCATTAGTGACAAAATGTGCGAATTTTACTGAACTTAGGAGCATAGATTCGGCAGAATTTCTTGGACTTTTAAAAGAAGGAAAACTTGACGGTGTTTTGGAAAAAGGCACTTTTGTTATCGATTGGGAACCTTTTAAAGCTCTTGCATGTAATATCTCCTGCGGTTTGATCAACGACAACGATTGTTTGTTGGTATCCGAAGAAAAGCAAGAGAGATTAGCAGACATTAAATGTTTTAGTCATGGTCGCTTATCTCCACGAGTTAAATATCTACACTGGGTGGCAACTTTGTATACAAAAAATGTTGAGTCACTCAAACACCATATTGCTGGGCAATTTGAACACGCTATTTTACAAGCAAGTAATAGAGAGTTCATTTTCTCGTGTTTTTTACCGACTTGCTTCGCCTCTGAAGCTAAGGAATTTATTTCAGAAGAGTTTGCACTAGACTACGTGGATTTTTTTGACTTTGATCTACTACTTTTTGAAAGACAATGTCAAGTAGGAAAAGGTTGATGTAGAAATGTACTGTTTCCGTGAAACAAAGTATTTCTCCTAGTGGAAGTATGGCGTCAACAAATATGGCGTCAATTATTTGGCAAAATAGAAATTACATATTTTCTGCTCAAAAATTTGACTTTTTAGCATTTTTAAACGTGTTTGCTCTCGAATTATTGCATTGAATTAACAAAAGATATCCTCAATATGGCAGAAAAGCGAAAACTCAGCGACAGCGACGATGAAAGAGGCAATTCGAAGCGGCCGAGCATCTTTGGTATGTTCAAGAAATTCAAACAGGCTTTCATTTAAATAGCTCTCGTTGATGTATTTTTATGTAGTATTGGACCAGTAGGGTTGTATGGTGTAATTTGAAAAATGTAACCGCTAGATAAAGCTCGAATAGCTAGAAATATTTATGTTTTATGGTATTTTTTAGCGAGTTAAAATTTCAATTGTTTATATACTCAATTTACTTTCACTTTTGTCTTGAAAAGCTCACACTAGTGGACGTGACGAAGCGATGGAGGAGAATGGAGAGTCTAAAAACTTTATCTCAAGCTACAGTGACTACTCTATGAAATTGATGGTATAACTTAAGCAATATTTGTTAAAATTCAGAAAGCTGTCTTTGCTAGTTTTGGTCAGCCTGAAAAGATTTTAAAGTGTTTGCCGGAGATGAGAAATTTCTTGCAGATTCTATTAGCCAGGGCAATAAATCCTGCAGTCTGGACTTTGCTAAATGCTCAAATTTATGCTCAATTTTTGTTTAGGACAAAATGGGTTTTCAAGTTGGCACAGGTTTAGGAAAGTATGGCCAAGGTCGTTCGGATATTGTTGAGGCTTCAAAACAGAGAGGGAGGCGGGGTCTTGGCTTTGAGATAGAAGGATTGGAAGCTGACGTTGATGCTGAGTGGGTAGAGACAGAGAAAGAGGTATGTATCCTGAGGCATGGGAGTAAAGTGGTAGGAGGGGGGGGGGGCTAAGTTTATACATTAGAGGGTTTTAGATTGACGTTTCCCGCGAACCGCTGACGGAAAACGGCAAAGCTTAAGTTGCATTTTAAAGTCAACTATGTCAGTTGTTCGATGTTATGGGAACCTATGCAATGAGCTGAAGCATGATTTTGGAACTTCACTCTACAGAATTGTTGACATTACAATCTAAGTTTGCTGTTAGCAGTTAGCAGTTTGCTGTAAACATCAATCTAAAACTTTTATTATTAATGTTTTTCTCCTTGATTTTTAAACCATTAACCAAAATATCTAATGTAAGGTTTTGTGGAAACACCATGTAAATTTATTTATACATGGTGGTGTTTCCACAAAACGTTATATTAGCTATTTAGTCACCATGCAAACATCCAAAGAACTTATAAACAAAATATGACAAATATATGTTTTCATGGATCATTGCCTTTATAATGTTTGAAATAAAGTTGACAATTTGATATTGCTTATTTTATATATTGTGCTCTGCAATTTATATTTTATGTGATCTCTGTCTCGTCTAGATAGTTATATTTTACACTCTGTTTATATAGTAAAGAATTCATGTACTGTAAGTACAATATGTTTTTCTAAAGGTTGATATTCATGAACAACCCGACTGGCTTCCATCTTGTGAACTTGATTTGCCAACTAGAAGTGAGATGAATGATTGGATTGTTATTGATCAGGTATTTGTACTAGAAGCTGACGTGAATAACTTCTAACAGCTGTAGGTTTTAAATTTTTAACATATTTTTAACACAGAAAAAGTCGACAATAAGCGATGAAACTGAGTTTTGTAGTGAAGAGATCTTACATGGAGTACTGGCATGCAAGGTTGGCTTTCTTTAGAGTAACTCTTATAAATACAGAGTAAAATCATTTACACTTTCTAGCATAAAACAAATATGGAGCAATTTTTGAGCAATATCTTATATATTGTTTTCTGGATAATCAAAAGTTGGGGAAGCTTTTATTTGTATTTATCTATATATATTAAACATAAAATCACTGTGCAACCATGCAAAGAAATTAGTAATTTTTTTATAGACTGTTTTTGATTCACTGGCTGATGATGAGTTTCTCAAAGCACGTACAAGAGCAAATCCTTATGAGATGGTCAAAGGTGCCATCTTTCAGAATAGAGCAGCTATGAAAATGGCAAATATGGATGCAGTGTTTGATTTCATGTTTTCATGCCCCAGGGATGAGAATGAGGTTTGCCCATTCAAGCATTCTGCTTTAAATATTCCAAGTTTTCAAGAGTAATGTATTTTCCCCAGAAAGAACTGCTCGGTTCAATGGATCTTCTGTACTTTGCTGACATCTGTGCAGGTCCTGGGGGATTTTCTGAATACATGTTATGGAGGAAGAGATGGCATTGCAAGGGATTTGGGTTCACATTGAAAGGTGCAGTAATAGAAGTTTAGCCATTATTTAAAGAGTGCCGATATGTCGCTGATGTATGAAATCTTGGAACAGAACTTAGTTTCATCTCATTTTAGGTGAAAATGATTTTAAGTTAGAGAAATTTTTATCAGGAACTCCTGAAACATTTGAGCCGTTTTATGGTATGAAGAATTTTCAACGTTTATAAATCTGTCAGTGTGTTTTGAAACTGAACTCTATGTTTTTATTCATGTGATTTCCTGTTATTTAGGAGTGAATGGCATCGATGGTGATGGTGATATTATGAATGCTGATAATTTGACTGCTTTTAAAGAGTTTGTTCTGGCTAATACTGATGGTCTAGGAGTGCATTTTGTAATGGGTGATGGGGTAAGCCCTTTGCAGGCAAAAAATGCACCTAGGAGCTTGCACTCTGCTGATAGAACATCCAGGGCTCAAAATTGGCAGTATCCCGATATCCACTGGATACCAGATTTTGATTTTGGATACTAGATGTCATAGGTTTAGTATCCCATGAGGATACTGAAATAATGTACCAAAAAAATTGAAACTAGTATTTGAAAAGTAATTGTTTTACCTAATTTGAGTACTGCTTATTTAAATACCTAGTATCTAAATGGGTGCTAAATAATGGAATTGGGATACCAGATTTTCAGTCCCTAGTATCCACTTGGATATTGGTAAAAAATTCAAATCTTGAGCCCTGACATCCATATAGTAATTGCTAATATTCCATTTAAGACAAGAAGAATGCAAGGTCTGAATTTGAGCTTGAAATATCTTGTATATAGGCACGATGTTTATGAGGTTGTCATGCTCTTAGTTTTGCAAATTCATATTTCAGGGTTTTTCTGTTGCTGGTCAAGAAAATTTACAAGAAGTACTTACGAAACGTCTTGTGCTCTGTCAGTTTTTGTGTGCACTCTTAATTCTTCGAAAAGGTGAGCAACAAATTGTATTTTAATAGGGGACATGTAGAAAATATTTAATTGTCATCTTTTCACGCGCCTAGTTAGTCTGAAATTTGAAGAACTACTCTGTGTTTTTAGGAGGGTATTTTCTCTGCAAGACATTTGATCTTTTTACTCCATTTACTGTTGGACTTGTATATTTATTGTATCGAGCTTTTGATCAAGTTTGCATCCACAAACCTGTGACAAGCAGACCTGCAAACTCCGAAAGGTAACTTGTTTCATGGTTATACATTGTTGCCCAGGCCCTTCCAATCAATATTTCACATCAAAGACTCCAGCGGTTTGTAAGATTTGTCATAAAAACCTGTTTTGTCTCAGTGAGAAATCATTTATGCTTTAGATATGTGATATGTAAAGGTTTACGCGAAGATATTGAGGATATTAGCTCGTACATGTTCTTTTTAAACAAGGAATTTGAGAGCTTGACTCGCACGGACAAAGATATTTTGGAAATTGTTCCACTGAATTTTTTAAAAAATGATGCATCGTTTTTTACTTATATGAAAAACTCAAATGAAAGGTCAGTATAAGAGCTATTTATTCTTTTAGACACCGTCTGTTTGGGCGGCTGAGTAAATAAATATTGTAGCTAAACGGCTCTAGCGAGATTTTTGTAGTGTGGTACTTGTGTTTGTAGTTTGGGTAAAAACCAAATCAATGCTCTGAGGAAGCTACGCACGTACGTTCAGAACACGACTTTGGTTGGAAAAGACCAAGCTCTAATACGTCGTCAGTGTCTTGAATATTGGCAGGTACAATTTCTTATTGTTCTTTTATTAAGAATCTCAGTCACTGACGAGGAGGTCAAAACAGAAGTATAAGGAATATTGAAGTACATTACTAATCGATGGATTAAAGAATTCGTGCGTTCTAGTTGTGTTACTTTTTAGATTCCTGATATAACCAGAGCAGCCCCACATGGTTTGAACGCAGATGTACATTACAAAGAGTTACTAAAGGTACTTCATCTTTTATTGGTGGCACGAACAAACTGTGCTTTGCATATAAAACCCGTGGTCTCTTTCACACACGTTTCTGCGACCAACGCGAAGCAGACCTTTCATATCGCAGTCAACTCGAAGTCCTTGTTTTGTTCTTAAGACTGCCACAGATCGAGATGAATTAATTTACAAGCCCAAGATATTCACTAAACAATATTTGAATGATCTTAAAGTGCTTGGGAAATTCAAATGCTTTGTTTCATCAGGAGAACGATGCTTTCTGCTTGGTCTTGGGGTAAGGATTGGAGTGAGTGCATGGTATTGAAATTAGTGTAGAGTAGTAGCTATATTAAATGTATTACTAGTAATTGAACTGCATCAGGGTCTCATTTCCTCTTCATTTTACGTATAGCGTTCCAGAGTGTTCAAATGGGATGGTACGCCAAAGAATAACAGCAGAAATCAATGGGAGAAAGTTGAGCGTATGAATCTAGAATTGCCGAAAGATACTTTGATTGAAGTCGAGGTTGTGGAAGAATTACGAGGCGAGGTTAGTTGTCAGTCTTACTATGAATAATCATATTGCCTTTAAACAATATAATTATTCTTCCAAGGGTACTTTCTTGTATTTGCAAGAAAATTATGAATCAGAGACAAACTTTTCTTGTTAGTTTCAACGGAAATTGACAAAAAAAGCTCATCTGGATTTTATTTTTGAATTTTAGGGAGTTATTTGTACCTTAGTACAAGATTGAAAAGGACTTGTAGCTGAATTTCTCCTCTACGAAAACATAGAGCTATTTCTAGCATAACTATTCTGTTTGCATACATATCCCTCAGTCCGGCGTATATTTTTTCAGGGCAAAGGCCAGCGGCGTAGTGTTGTACTTCATATAACAGACGCCTTAATACTCGGGGGGAAAGATATTCGTAGCAGGCATTATGCTCATAGAATGGAGTACGCCGTTATGTTTGCCAAAGCAGTTACAAAAACAAGCCGTCCAGATATGGTTGCTCTTAGGTGAGAGATCAGTGTTCATATAAGAATAAGTTGAAAATAACAACAGCTTGATAAATTTTATTAGCCACACAGCAATATTTGAACATTCGATTTGTGGTTTGCTTGTTCAGTTTTGTTCAAATCAAGTTTTTTCATGTACATTGTCATTCACAGGGCGAAACCAGTTTACGGCCTCGAAAAGTTGAATGAAGTTTTTAATCGGTAAGCTTGTGAAATTCACGTATTAAATCAATAAATTTTTTTGAGATGAGGTTGCCTGTGAATCTCATGTTTATCATATGTTTGTTTTAGTTTGGAAATGAGACGAGTGAAGGGTCGTTCGCAGCCAGTCATGTGTTATATTGCTGATGAAAACAGAGCTATAGTTCCAACTGGAGTAACATTTATTAAACACTTAAATGGTAAAATTTATTTTTTGGATAGTAAATGCTAGGTTGTGACTTGTATATGAAAATACTTTGATCAGCTTATAAGTACTTAGCTATGTAGCTTGTTCGACAAACGCCTGCTTCTTTTTCGAGCAGTCTTCACCCATGAAATCCCTTTGAGATTGATAACTGGCAAAAATATGTTTATTAAATAGTGTATGCTGAGAAAAAATATAATAGTTATATTAATATTTTATAGATCCTTGGTCAACGGCGTTCAGTAAAAGTCAACAGAAAACTTACTTTTATAACTCAGAAACGAGGTCGTCTCAATTTGATATACCTCTCCAAGCTATTGCTACATTTGGGTAAGACTGCGCTGCATTGATTATGGTAATTTACTCATTATTGTCATAACTATGTCTTTATTTATCGGCGATGATTTACTGCTTTCATTGACTGATTCGAGAACATCGCCGGTGCATTATTAAAGAACAAGATTTGATACGGGTCCAATCATAAGTCGTAACATGAAGACCGAGCCTGTCTTCTCTTGTAGAATGTGCGCAAGAAATCGTTATTTCTGGGACTGGAAAACACTCAGAGAAAATTTAAGTAGCAATAATGGTGAATACATTAGCAAGGAAACATTACTGGAATTTATAGCAAGCCATTCCATTCGATGAACTATTTCCTGGAGTTTATACCCAAGCGTGTTTTGGGTTAAATATCTACTGGGTTTGTAACAAGCTATATGCTATACTGGATGGAATATTGCAGTAAGTTGATGCAGAAACCTCACAATCAAGGTAGGATCAAGTAGAGTAGAGCTGTATGATAGGGGAATATACTAGGTGATAAAAAATACTAGTACTCGCAAATGCTGTGAAAGATTTTCGCGTTTCGTTTCGAGTACTTTCGAGGCTAAATTGTTCTGTAAAAAATGATGTCATTCGGAGACGACTTTTGACTGATGGAATTTTATAATCCTCAACGTCCATGTATACCGAACCAGAGCCAGAGTCAAGTATGAATTTTGAGTTGAACTTGAATGGCACTTCAGTTCAGAACAAAAGTTCTCTAATATTCTCATTGTACATTTGAGGCAACATTTCCTGGGTGACCATGTACATAATTATGCGATATGCGTTAAATTATAATGAGTATCAGGAGCAAGATTACGCGTGCGTGATTTAAGTCACTTTCCTGCGCTTCGAGCAATATAACATTACTTTAATTATATGTGAATACAACAGCCTTAATATCAGAATTAAACTCATCAGTAAATACCATTTGCTATTGCATTAAGAAATACATTATAAAATATAACGTATGATTCAAATATACAGATGTACTATCACTACTAAGCTAAGTCCTCCTGAAAGCACTTTGAACGGAACTTAAAGATTGTTAAGGAGTTTTTCCTTGAAATTTTCATGAACTAAATGTGTTTGTAGAAAACGAAGAGCATAAATAGACTTGCCACGATATTCAAGCGAGTGAAAATATGCATAATTCATCGCTAATACGAGTACAACCTGTTACATATCCTTCCTAACGGTTTCTAGCAGGGTTGCCAGATGGCCTGAGCCCGAAGGAGCCAAACGAGTGACATAAAGTAGCCAAATCAGGCAAAAAGAAGCCAAACTGAAATTTGGAGTGGGAGACTAGGCCTAGCAGTTACTTTTTTGACTGATTAA
>JAOBYK010599667.1:0-11360 GCA_025434845.1 Phenganax subtilis | reverse complement strand
TTTCTTCTTTGCTAAATTCCATGTTTTTCTAAAAATAGTGGCTGAAAGGATGTTTTGAATAATGCATTTGACAGACCAGCCAACATTTATCACTGATAAACGTTTTTGTATGTTGAAAGTATGAACTATACGTAACACGCCAACGTAATCAATCAAATTTTTCATTGAAATTTGTGATAAAATTTGAGCAAAATGGTATCAAATGTTATAAGACTAACAATCTTTAAGTTTAAATGAAACTTCAAGAACACGGATACCAAAACCGAGTGTTAAAATATAGAAAAAGCAGCTGTATTTAAAATAAATGATCGCAAGACTGACAGCCACGTCACAACACACTACTCCTAAGGCCATTTTTTGTGAAAACTATTCACAGAAAAGACAAAAGCAAACAAAATATAAACGACATAGACATGAGAAAGTCTTGTCAGCTGAAAAGCCACACGAGGGAAGATACAACCAGTTCAAAAGGCCAGTATGCGCCTGTAACATTTCTCGTGTAGTTCTGTCAGACTTTTGAATGATATATTCATGTCCATGTTGACAGTTTTAAAAGGGACAAGTGCCTTGTCAGATATACACGTTTACGTTGTCCGATGCTTACGGGTCCACAACGCACATGGTGGTTTGAAAAATTTTGCATTAGTTTTGTCCGAGGTTTATTCTAGTTATGGAGTAGATTTCAATGAGGCCTCACGTGACAAAGAAACGCAGTAAAACTTATAAGTTTACGCCTATAATTTGTAAGAACAAATAAACAAACTGTTCTTCCAACTTGTGTACTGGCTGAGTTGTTCTTGAAAAGTTTTAACATTTTTTTACTTTGTCATGATAACCGCAAGTTGACGAATATAACAATCGTTCAATAATGCTCACAAAAATACTAACCCTCCACAGCACATCAAAATAATGAAGTACAGCTAAAAGTTTACTTACAGTTAAATGCTGAAAGAGCCAAGCTTTCATAATGTTCGTTGCTGCTTTGGGGAAAATGCCACGTTTTTTCTGTTTCTTCTTGTTTTTATCATCGTCGTCGTCATCGTCAAAAACGCTATCATCTGCTCCTAACGATGCACGTAAACTGGCGTCCAATCCTGCGTTAAAAATATTGCCACGATTAGGCTACTTAGCAAAACCAAAGTACTACAACAATAAATTGGGCTTTAAAACCCTACAGGGCTTTTTATACTTTATTCAACAAAATGCTAAGCATGAGAGGCTAAGCTAGTCATTTTCTGTTCACAAATTCTACCCAACTAATTTCAACTATGCAAATTTGTTCAAGTATATTGAATCTTGAAATTATTAACAGATTTTTGGGTTGGCCTTTTCAACAGCAGGTTTTAAATCAATTTAGCATGGGAATCATTAGAAGAAAACATTTTGACCTTCGCGTTCTTAATATGGCAGTTATCACAAGACATCTGGTGCTCATTAACATAATCGACCTCTTAACCACGAAACATTTAAACTATTCACTTAGACAAAATAATAATAAATTCCTTTTATCTCAGCAAGAAGACACATTAACAAAAAAAATTTCATGAAACGAAGCAATAAAACAATTTTACTCTGCCTAGCATCTTTTCCGCATGTTTCGTGCAATCGAAAAGCATCACAAACATTTAGAACGTCCAATTACTTACTAGAACTTCGAATTACTGTTTAGAACTTAGATTTTCTGTTTAGAATTTAGAACTCTTGTTTAGAATTTAGAATTACAAAATAGAACTCATGTAAGAACAGTGGCTACGAATTATTGCTTAGAACCAATTAATGTCTAATGGACTTCTACATTTCGAAAGTATGCACAACGTAACAATAAAGTTACCTGAAGCAAAGTCTAAATTTTAACCTCATACAATAAAAAGTTATAATTATAGACAAAACATCCGCGGTAATGGACATAATCAAGTATGATTCTTTTTAAATTTCCTCTTTAATTTTAAACAGGCAAACATAGTTGGGCGCCTTTTTTCACTCGACAATTAATTACAGGATGCTCATAATGAAATCCAATTAGACCCCGAACTTTTTGTTCGCACATATATGGTAATAATGGCGACGGAAAACCTTGCGCGCGAAGCACGAAATAAACACAATAGCACGAACGAAAGGCGCTCTAGCACGAAAAAGAACATACCACACGAAAACAAACACCAGAGCTTCAGTGCCAAACACAAAGTGTGCATGAATAAAGCGTAAACAGAACCTTTAGCAAATACACGTTATTTTTCTTAGGTAAAAATTGAAATCAATGCAGCAGCTGGGTAAATAAACACGAAGTTTTGAAAGCGCAAATTGCTTTTCATGTTTGCAAGCGTGCTTTAATGAAAAGAATAATCGATGTCTATCGCAATCGAATTATCGAGAGCACTTTTTAACTTATTGTGTGTCGAATGTTTTGACAAAAAAAAGCGAATAAATTCCATGCCAAAAAATCCGCATAAATCAACACTGACCAGTGTAGGTGAAGCAACACTGGATTAATAAGAGATGAGTTTTACTGGATCTCTAGGAAGAACAGTTTACAACGGGTAGAACTATCCAGTATAAAAATAGTAGAGGATGTTACTCATTACTTTTTAATCCCACCTACCCTCGGGAGAAGAAGTGTCCGCTCCAAGTGAAGACTGTGACGTCATAGAAGCTCTAGCATCTGGGTGACTGAGATCCAAGCCACTGTCATGTGACCACGTAGGTGGTGTCTCACTTGTGCTCTAGTGAGGAAGGGAATATAAATGCTTGTAAATCTAGTAAGATGGTTTTGGTATGATCCTTTGTTTTAATAAAAACTTATTGTTGCGCAGTTAAGCCTGGTTTTAATGCGCATTCAGAGGCAAGATGATCCCTGAAGAGTATGACTTTCAATTTAAGCAACATTTTTTCATCCACGACCACGGACAATGAAGACTACGGCTTCAGTTAGACAACAGTCACAGTATTGTTAGAATTAGGATTGTCGGTGATGTTTCGAACTTTTTTCGTGTTCGCTCAAGTTATCATAGGATTACGTCATTGCAATTTGAAAGATGAAACGAGGCCCGAACAACAATTTAAGGGCGAATATCGTAATATATGCATGCGAGGAGCGGAGTCAAAATCGATTTTACAATCACGTAATTGTTGCTAATTGCTGACAAATAGCATGAAGGCCGCACTCACACAATAAAACGCTTTAAAAATAGACAGTTGTGTCAGCGCCTTAACTCTTTTCAAAACTATACGTGTGGCTTCCGTCGACCGAAAACCGATTAGCATAAATCCATGACTTAAAACAACAGAAAATGAGACCGTGACCAAAGCAATATAAAGAACTCTTTCGATTGCAAAATATGTTTTTAATTTGCCAAATGAGTTCCGGTGTAAAGTAACAGTGTTCGCATGCTCCTGTGAACGGCATGCAGTACTTGCAACCCTTCGAAGCCAAATCATTTTTTATCTATATCTAATTTCCCTTATCGCGGTTTCCCTGTTCAAAAACCGCTTCACTCTGCAAGGCTTCCATAAAGCGTCTAAATAATCGAAACCCAATTTTGGTGAAAAGAAAACATTGAAATAAAATTAAATTTTTCAATACGAAGTATCTTAGAGCTCCATGAAACAGCGAGATATCTTTGTAAAATGTTAGCACATGCTGAGCAAATCAACTAAATTATAATATATGTCAATTTAGGGTCTGGAGTGTTGTAAATTTTATGGAAATTGTTGTTAATTCGATAGAGCGATCAAGCTTTCGATGCCAAGGCGGCGGAACTATTAAACGTTCGACGTCAAATTCTATAGAACAATCAAACCGTCCATGTAAATTCCATGGAACAATGAAACATTCGATCTGAATTCCATGGAACTATCAAACATTCCATGTCAATTTCACAATGTAGCAATGAATCCATTTAAACGTGCATGTCAATTTCAAAATCAAGGCAAGCTTGTAGCTCATATCTGTCCATAACTTGTCTTTCTAAGTGTAATTACACACATCATAACATCAACAAGATGCTTTGCAGTAATACCTGATTATGGTCATGAGAATTTCCTCGAGTTTCACCGCTGTCATCAGAACCTATGCTATCAGTACGCGATTTTCCTTCGCCATCACGTTCCTCCATAACTAAATCTATGGGCATTTTCCCTTTTAAGCAGGATATGTAGCGTTTGCAAAAGTTATCGCACAGTTCATGAACCTACAGGGGAGGCAAACACAAGAAAAAACATTGAATTACAAAATTACACGGGGAAACGATAACAATTTCAATATAGAAATTTGTAACAGGAAGCCTTTTGTCAAAATTACAATGACAATGAACTCAGAAATGACAAATACAGCAAAAGCTACGCTCGTATAACAACGAATATTGTCGTTTACATATTTAGACGTATGTAAATTCAGATGTACGGAACACAAGAAAAAACAAATAACGTTGGCTTATTTCTTCATGACCAAATATCAACGGTGTAACTAGAACGCCCTGTTATGCTCTAATCATTTCATGCCGTACATCATATAACAATAACAAACAGATCTTATGTGAGATATACTTTATAAGCGCCCCTACCTTTTCCAATTCTAATAAGTGGAAACGGAGTACTTGAATTGCTTGAACCATCTGGAAAAGGAACGATTGAATGAGCAATGCTAATAAAAAGGATGAAACAAACTATAGCGCAAAGTTTGGCGAGTGTTTTAGCGAAACACATTAAACAAATTAATACAAAGAATGGCGCAAAGACTTAACAAGACATAAGAGGCCTGTCCTATCCATCGCTTTGTGTCATTTAAATTCAATAAGCTTTAATTTCGATTAATTTTTTACTAATATACTTTCGCCAGCTGATGGTCGTTTGTAAGTGCGAATACAAGTAGCGGAATAGCGCTGTTTTGTCAGGATATATGCTGACAAGAAAACTTACCAAACTGTCCACTTCATGGTTGGAACTGAACAAAGGCTTCTCGCTTTTGAACTATGGCAAAGATAGCGATTCACAGTGATAAAAATGGCAAGCGTTGACGGCTTCAAAATAACTCGCTAAATACTATACCAACAACATCATACGAAATTATTAACGCGCTTCCATGGTTCGCTATTGTACTAAAGACAAGTAATAAAATAGAGCTACCTGTTTAGCAAATACAGTGATATCCTCACTAAATGATGCAGACGAACAAACATCTCCGCCAACAGCTCCAGGCTCGCGAGGAGTGCATGTTGCTAACTCGCATTTCTCAAAGATTAGCGCGAGCAAAGGGAATAAAGGATGCCTAGAAATGATAGACAAAGCATTCTATCAGTACACGGTAGAAGCTGTAGAATATACACACACGCGAACTTCCCGCATATCAATCATATGTGCTAACAAACCATAGTAATTCCTTAGGAAATATTAAGGTTTAAGCGACGTTGACATTTTTGACAAGCACACAAGTGAGCGCGCAGCTTGAATCATAACACAACGGAAGATACGATTTATTATTGATATACGTAGAGCAAGTAGCATGCAGCGAGACAAGACGAAAACTATCGCATTCGCGATCTGCTTGCGTATAATAGGAGGTGTGATGTTTCTGTCAAAATAATGTTGAGTGACTCACCCATAGATTAATTCTTTATCCCTTTTATGAATGTCGGACACAGCACTGATTACTGAAGGGACGTTCGCAGCAGCACCTGAATGAAACGCAGGATTTGGTGCATTCGCAAATGCATGTTGACCCGCGACTAAATGCATCGCGCTGGAGTTTGCGTATTGTCCAGTGTATATGGATGTCGCGGCCCCGGCTTCCATTTGACCATAAGCTGTCTGATCATCATACGGCTACATTAAAGAGAAATTAATTTCTATGTAATAAAAGTTCATTGTGAATGCATATCATTGTATGCAAGAGGGTATTGCGCCGGCACACGATGCGCTCTGGTGCACGCGTTAATATAGCAGCAGTGGAGTTCCTTACCCGTTGTGCCATAGGGCTATATGCTTCGCTACAAGCGTTGAATGAAGTCGTTCAATTAGGTTTTTTTAGTGATTACAATAATGTTGCAGGATGCTGTCAGTTAAGCAGGCCGAACTCAGTTGGATAGCTCTCTAAACTTACAACCCGTCAACTAAATGAGAGGCTAGCGCCTTTTTCGCCGTCATCACAACTTCTAACGAATTGTCAAGCTTCGAATCATGGCTCCCTGCCATATCTTCTGTCAATCAAACTGAAGTTTCCATAGAAGCTTTAATTAGTCTAAGTTGGGAGAATATCACACCACATCAAGCTACCAGTTGCACGCTAATCAACACATACAGGACAACCGTATGACCTTATTCAAGGACAAAGACAAGTGAAAGCTTTCTATACTAATGCAAAAGGCTCTACAAGTATAGTTGAAGTCTTTCAAAGGGTATTTTTGTGCATTTTAGACATAAAATTAGCGGATGTACACGATGCGTTAGCAGTAAATTCTTCAAGTGCCCCTCATAACTTGCAGCTATCGCATAACACCACGGAGTGAAAACAATTTAGGCGTTTAGCCAATGAGCATCGAGAAGTTATCGCATGTAAAATAATAAGGACAAACATTTCACATATCTCATTGTCTGTGCTATCATATCAAGTTATACATTCACTGTGAAAGGCGTGTCACATCTTTCAAATCTCATAAAGCGAACCTATGCAAAGCTTTTCAAAGCACGACAGGCTATTTCCTCGATTTGGAAAAGTAATTGACGTCCGTGTGTTCAGCGAGTTTGCCGTGCCATGAGACAGCACGAATTCGCACCTCTGTTAATTAAAATACAAAACAAATGTGTCTAGAATATGGAGTACACCCGGAGCTCAATCATGATTGACGAAACCCAGGCACCTGCTGATGTCTTCTTTGCGAAGTCCTTATAGTAAACTATCTGCGTTTTATAAATGACAGTTTTAAAGCAGGCAGACACTTTCAGACCGATTATTACCTCAAAGAATTCAAAAGTATTTATTCGCGTGCGCGGAGTGTGTTACTAGAGAGCGGGATGTGCAACAGTGTGCGTGTTTCGTGAGCATATTTTCACTGCGCTAACCTCGCTGCGTGTGCATGGTGTCATATTGCGGAATGTCTTCGAGTTTGTTTGCTTGGCAGACGGCATGCTGTTCAGCAAACGCCCACATTGACAGTGAGGCGGGAAGTTATATACAACATGAAAATAAAACATGTCGCGATGTTTGCGACAGATCATTTGACCTTAATGTTCTCAAAATTGTCATTGACTGCGCAACAATCAAATGATCCCGTTGAAATGATCACCGTCAAAGCTCTCTGATCTCGATCGCCAGCTAATTGCTACTTCAGCAACATGAACACGCAGTCGTAATCAAAACATGTCTGTACCCCAAGTTGCGACACTACAATGCTCTCTGACTGCATGTTGACATTGCTTACACAACGGCTTGCGCTCTTTGATTATATGTTTGGCTATAATTATGTACAACCTCAAAAATGCCTTGTCTCCCCCTATTATCTGTAAATTATACTATGACCCAGTCAGTGTTTATGATCGCATTAATAACACCTTCGACGAAGGCTTCCTTCAAGCTTTGACGGCCGATAAGGAAGTTTGAAGATATTATACACACCACTACATACCGGACCTTTCATTGCGCGCTTTTCGACAGCATAATTAGATAGAAAACGGTTAAAGTGCTTGTATTTTTAATAGCTTAAATGAGTTTAATTGGGGAAGCTGATGATATCAAGCAATTCTAAATATCGCACCTTTCTCTTTGTTCGCTAGGACATCAATAATCCATTTGCTACTCCATCGTGTAAAGAAACAACTTTGATTTTAGTGCGAAGGCACGTTGCAAATACAAAACTCTGAACATGCGCGCTGCGCATATCATATATTACTTAAATAAGCTACTTCAAAAAAACCCTCAAACTTGTACGTGTTGTAATAACATTTTATCACAGAAAGCAGTTTTGCCTATTCAACTGTATAGTTTTCCTTCACAAATTGCGACTTTTTGCGCGTCGCTGGGATAAAAGTGACAGGTATTTAATCGGCTGGGAAAATTTTTTTATATAATTCGCCAAGTCGCCATGGTCAAGTTGGGACTACATGATTACACTGCGTGAAAACACTTAAATTTTTTAAATGTAGTATCCAAAGTGCAGTACTTTTTTAAACTACCAAATCGAATCCTATCGCTTACCTACAGCCAAGTTTTGTATATCATTTCTTTCGCCAAGTGTTCAACTTGTGTCGAATGATACTAAAGTCATTTCTGTCAATTCTCGGCGTGACAAGTGTACTCAAGTTAGTTTCGTGAAATCGACAGAATACGGATGTATGATGGCGTGTTAATCACAACTAATAACGTCTGAACGATTGTTTTTCTTTCCTAGTTTAAGCGAATTGACGTTTACATACTGTAAACTGTCAGCAACTCGCTGCCGGCTTGCTAGTGAATGATTGAGTAAAGGCAAAGACGAGTGAGTTATTTAGACAACCGATGAATGCTAGTACGGATTACTCACGAAGAAATATTCACTAAAAGTTTTAAGACAAAATTCTCAAAAAAATTCGTCTGGCTTTCGAGATCACACACGTGACTTCATAGTCTGTTTTACATCGCGTAGCTCTGGCTAATGTCAGACGACTTTAATTCTCAGCAGGAATCATACCCAGTCACACTTATTGCAAAGTAACGATAAAAGATTTAAATCACTCAAAACAAGAGCGCAGTTTGAAAGGCATGCATTAAAATTTGTATTACGGATGAACTACAATAGAAGCACGCAGGTTCAATTCAGTATTTGCTCACATCATATTTCCGTTGCTAGGTAAGAAGCGTACCCATTTTCGTACATCATACATAACAATTTTATACAGAATGAGATGAATACAGCACAAGTTCAAATTAAATTCACTTGGTGTTGAATAATCTTGAAAATAAACAAAACCCAGTACGTCCAAGGCGAAAAGAAGTAGCTAAATAAATTTGCACAGCTGTAGAGAATATATTAGATTCAGTAAAACTGCAAAGTTTGGTCGCGAAATGTTGTGAAATGACGGAAAAGTAGTCCTGCGAAATTTGCAAATTTAGTATATTTTTCTATTACCAGTGCAGATCGTTACCATATTTTGAGCCGAAAATGACCCAAAAATGGTAACAATTTCCGCACGTAATTAAAAAGTATACTAAATTTGCAAACTTCGCAAAGCTCTCTTTCCCGCATTTTGTAACCTTTCGCAACCTTTCGCAAACTTTGCAATTTTACTACATTTTCTATCCAGCTGTGTAAATTTTTTTCTTTTCGCCTAGATGGAAATTTAGTCTATAATAGGAATTGTCCACTGAAAGATCATATATATATCTGACTACAGTTTACAGTACAGGTTGTAAAAACTTTGCCAAAGTAAATTCTCACAGACAAATTATCCAAAAAAAATATTGCCAAATTGCCAGTATCAAATACGTACACACCACCACCTTTGGCTATCAATTTTTGATAGTCAATAGGATCGCGCGTTAGTTTGCTTCAGCGGCGTCCCGTATCTGGACCCGGCAAATTTCGTTAGCCTTTTCGTATTATTTCGTTTCATGAACTATTTTTTTTGCAAGAAATGCTGCATAAATTTAGTAAAACCATCCTAGATTTAAAGGTAACAATTTTTCCGGCGTATTTTTCAAAGAATTTTGCTCATTTTGGCGTGTTTTAAAACCCCGGCAAGTGAATTCAATATGGTTGCTAACCTTACACAAAAAATCCATATATAGCTAGTACTTTTCGCTATGATCAGTGCAGTGACGTAGCAGTAGCGCGCGACGAGAACATAAGAATAGCGAGGATAGCAAGGAGAGATAAATTTTTACTAATTTATTTATTTTCAAGCATTAATACATTGGGCTGCCTATGACACCACCCGGAAAAAAGCAAATATACCTCAGATTTTGCACTCCCTGCTTCTTTTTTAGCTGTTTCTCGCATTTTCAACAAAATTCAATTTTTCACCAACTTATTTCACTCCTTTTAGTCTTCCACAATTATGAGAGTTCACAAATGACTAGCGATAACTTTTTGTTTCAAGGGCATTGCCATACTAAATAGAGTGTCAAGCTTAAGGGAAATTATAATTCAAACTTGAATAAGATATATGTGATACTATATACACAGTCAATATAAATCTTTTAAACCCAATTTAATTCACAATTCAAACTAATCATTCTTATCTTATTAAGGAAGTTGTCATATTCGAGTTGTTCCATTTAACCTGGATCAATTGACAATAACCTTTTATAAGCATTGATGATTCGTCTAAACTTGCACTCCTAATACAGGTAAGGAGAGACTTTGCAGAAATTAGCTAACAAAAAAGATAATAGGATATCAATGTTGCCATGACTCTTTGGGTGAATACTTTTTACATGCAACGAAAACACCAGAAGCCACATCGCCTTGAACTTAGCAAGGCGTTGGCAACGCGAAAACTTATCATCTACAGTCGTTCAAGTAAAATCCTGGAGCCGATTGTTCGAAGCGCGTTTAGCTTAAACAGTGGATAAGTTCAAAATTGAAATCATATTTATGTATTCCTTGGACAACGAAATGGAAAGTTTGGAACTGAATACAATAATTATGCATTCACCAATAGTTTTATTATATAAGATTTCGTTTTAAAAGCTTGGAAGAAGTGTGGGAGTGTTTAAATGGTAGATAAGTCAGAATTCAAAAACACTCCCACACTTCTTCCAAGCTTTTAAAACCAAATCTTATTTAATAAAACTATGGGGGAGTATATAATTATTGCGGGTTTAAGCCAAACGGCGTCCCCAGAACAGCCGGCCCCAGAACTATGAAGTTGTGATATTAAACGATTTAGAACAAGCTGCCATCTTTGTAGTCATAGTGGATTGCACAACATCAAAGATTAAAAAGGGTTCAACTTCAAACCATGCATAAAGAGTATACAAACGTTTTTCCCCAAGTATCTTAAGTTTGACAACTTCATGAACAAGCATTTTCTCTTTTAAACCATATTATCGTCAACAAAATGTTTTAAACTTCAAGGCAAAACCTTTCTTAAAATGACAATTATACCAGCAACAGAAAAACACAAGAAAAATTAATAAAACCAGCGTGCTAGATAATCTCAGTAAAAAGGGCAAGAGAACGAATAAATTTCTTCATTTGACTAATATTTGCTGTACTGGATCCCAGCTTTAAGGCTAGTTTCCACTCAGGAAAATTCTCGTTAAGGAGGCTCCCTACAGTTGTGATGACACTTCGAGTATCTTCAAATTGAAGAGTTATCCCCTTTGATTGCGCATTTTTTCATCTTGGCAGTAATATTCAATAACTAAGGAATATTTCGAACTGAGTTTT
>JAOBYK010599556.1:0-11361 GCA_025434845.1 Phenganax subtilis | reverse complement strand
TTATTTTCGCGCTATTGATTGACTACAGATACAAATGAATGCATATTTTCTCGTAATGAACAGCAAAAGGTGTAGTAGAATTAGGATTTTCAGCTAGACACTATGGTCTTAGTACAATTGTAATTACACAACAACTTACATCAATCTCTGCACCTTATAGAGCGAACGTCTCTAGACTTATTGCATTTTATAGTGACAGAAAAACTGATATGAACATTATTTTTGATGAGTTTCTAGGTAATATATCAAAAAAAGAAAAAGATGAGATTCTCAAAAAACTAAAAACTATTAAGTTTTGTAAGTTACATAAAAATGTTAAATATCCATATAATTACACGGTCGGCTAAGACCTAGTGGAGGAGATAATATTATCAATAACTTTAAGATCACTTAGTAACTTGATTTCATCAGATTCTGAAAACTCACCTGTTCTTAAAATCGTGATGATCTCATTACAAATTAACATGTAGTTTGTACTAGAGAATCTTAGTTGTTCTACTTTATTTTCTAATTTACTTTGACTTAGAAAACCAGTAATAGTAGTTCCTACACCTGTTATGATTAGTGTAAAAGGATTAATAACACGAATTCCTGCTCCAACTGCTGTTAAAACTAGTCCAAGAGTTTGTAATGAAACCTTTGTTCTCTTGAGTTTCTTATATTTCTTACGTTCTTTTTGATACCTTTCAAAATAGTTATCACAAATTTTAAGTAGTTTCTCTTGAGTTTCCACATTAAGTTTATCTGATATATGATTAAAGTTCTTTTTCATTTATTAAGTAAAAAAATAAATGAAAAAGTTATAAAATAAAAGAAGCAATGAACTTTTTATCAACTAAAGAATTTACAAATAAAGATTTAAATTTAACTTTAACCACATTTTTGGACAATAAACAAAATAATTGATTTAAAGCAAAAGACGTTGCTAAAATTCTTGGATATCTCAACACAAATGATGCAATCTTAAACCATATAAAACCAAAGCATAAAATTAAAGAAAAAAACTTAAAAATCAAGGGGGTAGCAAATCGCGACCCCCTTTGGAATGCCCAACCTAATACAATTTGGATTACAGAACCTGGAGTTTATGCTCTCATTTTTAAAAGTAAGTTACCTTTAGCAGAACAATTTCAAGATTGGGTGTTTTCAAAAGTACTTCCGAGTATTCGAAAATATGGACTTTATCAACAATTCAAAACTAAAAATAATAAAGTATTTATGATTGAAGATCAAAACTCTTTACATACAAAAGTTGTAGATTTTATTAGAAAAACCTACAAAGACTCTGTTATTATGACACCAGGATAAGGAGAACTGCAAGATACAAATAATAAACGTATAAAATCGTGGTGTAAAGGTTATCAAAAAGGTCAACCAGATATAATAACAAACAGCCTACATAAAAAATATAATGGACTTTACATTGAATTTAAATCACCCAAGACAGGTGGAATTTTATCTAAAGAGCAAAAAGACACTTTTAAAAAATATAAAGAAAATAACTACAAATGTTTAATATCTAATGATTATGACGAGATAATTATTACCATTGCAAATTACATGAAAGATGTCAGAGTCATTTGTATTTATTGTAAAAGAAGATTCAAGTCTGATGAGTCTAGAAAAAAACACTACAAGTTTTTTCATAAGATTAGTACAAAACTTCTTCAATAACTTTATTTTTAAAGTTTACAATGCCATCATTGATGACAAATATCTTACACAAGACATTAGCAGTCGTAGCTTTTTTCTTAATTTCTAAAAGGACTCCATTTTGAGTATTGACTAATTTTTTACCTGATCCAATAACATCTTTGTCATGAATTGTTTTAAGATCAATCACAAGAGCAAATTTATCTTTAAAGAATTTTCTCATGTTCATTTGAGAAGAATCATTGTTTAAATTAAAGAATCTTTTTGCTTCTGAATACAAATCTTCTTTATTCATGCCTTGACTATAAATACAATTAGGTACTCCTTCAATTGTCACTTTAACAGATTCTATTTTAGGAAACAAGTATTCTTCACTATCAGTGATTGTTTTATTTCTAAATAACATTACAATAGCACACATGCTTTTTCTTGTAAGATTGATAGTTTCATTCACCAAAGTACTAGTTTTATCCCATTCTACAGTTTTCATGCAAGTAACATGCTCAAAATTAAGTGATCTTCCAGAATCAAGAGTAGTCAAAGCTTGACTAGCCAAAGTTTTATTTTCAATTGTCTCATATTCAAGTTCGATATTCTCCAAAGTGTATCCTGCTACACTTTGTCCAGATTGTGCTACCATGATATTTGAAGCTTTTGGTAACCTTAATCTAAACTGAAGATTATGACCCATGAAATAAGGAGCAAATAGTCCATGATCTCCAATGATTTTATCAAGTTTAACCTTTTGTTTTGTACTATGAATAGAAGCTATTAAAGCATCTGAGACTTTTTGTGTATCTCCAGATTTTGCTCCGTCATCTGAACCTGAAATGATCTTTCTTGTATTTTCATTAGCAATTCCAAATTCTAATGATTCTTCTCTAACATGTTTAGGTAACCAAAGGTCTTTGTAGACTTCTAATTCACTATAGCCATTATTATCATACACATTTTCTCCTCCAATGCTGATGGTAAATCTTTCTAGTAGTAGTTTTCCAAGATTATTTACAAACCAAGACTTGTCATTTTTATTCTTAAAATCAAACTTTAAACACAAGCTATCAGGAACTAAACAAGTATCTGGTTTTAATCTTGGAATATCGACGTAAATCTCTTCTTCTGGATTAGCTTTGTTTGGATTAAAAGTTATATTATGTTTTGTTCGAATACCTTTGATATCAGACATTTTTAATTTTTTATATCCAGGTATTAATGTGTCCATTTATTTATTAATATAATTTAAAATTTATTCTTCTATAGGTGGATAAAAATAATCTTTCAATTTATAACCTAAATGAATCATTGTGAACAACAAGACACTAGGAATAAAGAGTAAAATAAGGTCAAATGGACTACCTTGATTAAATAAGAGATAAAACACGATTCCACAAAATAAAAGAATTGCAAAATGATTCAAAACAAAGTTTAAAAAGTCAAGAATAGGAATAGAAAGAATAGTTGAGATTAAATTCCAACTAGTGATGATTATTTTATAAATGAGCCAAAGAATATTGACTAAAAATTGTGGAATAAATTGAGCCAAAACCCAAAAAAAATCATAAGCAAGGGATAGCTATGGGATATAAACTTGGGATATAAACTTGGGATATAAGCTATGGGATATAAACTTGTGCCTACATTTTCAATAACTTGTTTTGTTTTTTTATCTGCTTCACTTGTTGTAAATTCATAAGTTTTAATTCCTGTGATAGCTGCAGCATAAGCAGCTGCAGTGTAAGTGATCCAACCTGTTTGATTACCTACCGAAGTTGCTTGTCCTGTAGAATAACTTGCAGCCATGTAAACAGGAACTGCTGCTAAATAAAAGGAAATTCCTCCTGCGACAGCAACTGCTCCTAAAATAATAGCAGTCTTTCCAATACTTTTAGATTTTTGTTTGTTTTTTTTTATCTACAGGAAGACTTAGGTCTGTACTAGAAGTTTCTTTTAATTTTGTAGATGGATCATTTAAAATCTTATCTAGTTTTTCTTGTCTTTCTTTTCTTCTTCTTTTTAAAAATTCATCAGAAGTTTCACCTCTTTTCTTTATAGTAAATGTTTTAAGGTCTTCATCAGGTTCGGTTTTCTTTTTAACAGAATGTATTGTTATTAGGTCTTCTGTAGTGTCTTTTGTAGTGTCTTCTGTAGTTTCTTTAATTTTAAGTTTTTCTTCGTTTCTTTTTATTATTTCATCAATTTCTTTATCAATTCTTTCATCTCTCTCTTTGTCAATTTCTTCTTCATTTTTAGTTTTGTCTTTTTCATTTGTGTGTAAAGTAATCTTATGTGCTCCTACTCCAAGTCTACTTTTTGATCCAATTGTATAATCTATAATGTATCCCACAGTAGTAATAACTCCTGTAAGTACTCCATAAGGAAGATATTTAATGAGTCCTTGTTTTAATTTTCTAAGAAAATCTAATTTCTTTTGTTCAACAAGAGTGTCATGTTCTTGAGGATCTTGATCTAATTCTAATCTTTTTTTATCAGCTAATAAAAGAGTATATTCTTCAAGTAATTTATATTCTTCATTGTCTTCTTCTGTATGTTTGAGTTTTCTATATTCTGTTGCTTTTTCTTCTAATTTCTCTATAGAAGTAATGTCTTTCAATTCTTTTAGGTCTTCTTCATCCAATTCTTCTTTTAATGAGTTTATTCTACTCTCTAACCAAGTTTCAAGTTGTATTTCTTCTTCTTTCTGTTGTTCTTCATCTCTAGCTAGATCCACAGCCATTTTAAATTCTGAATATGTTTTTGAATTTGGTAAAGGAATCATATCTCCTCTACTCATTTTATACACTGGTTTATTCTTGTACAAGATACCAGCCCAACCTTGATCATCTCTCCAAGTAAATTCAATATTTTCCAAGAGAGACTTTGAGAATCGTCCTTTTTTAGGATCAATGTCTAATCCTGTGTATTCTTTGAGTGTTTTTCTTTTATCAACAAGTCTCATGTTTTCTTTGAGTCCAATCAAGTGAAAATCTTCATCTTTGTCTTGATCATAATTTACAAAAGAAGTTTCTTGATCTTTATCTAAAAGAGAATTCTCTACGTCATGATCATAGTCTGGATCAATAAAAGAAGTTTCTTCTTCTTCTGGAATGTCTTGTTTAAATTTATTACCAAAATCATGGAGTTCAAGTTCCATTTATTTAAGGAGAAAATCAAAGATTTTCTCCAAAGATTCTTGATAATAAATTATTCACTTTCTGTGTCTGTCCAATACTCTGAGGAGTCACTTTCAGTTTCTGTATCTGAAGGAATATATTCACTGTCACTAGATGAAGAATCATCAAGTTCAAAATAATAGTCAGGAATTGGCTCATTGCTCATTTATTTAATGGTTGAATTTCACTTTTCTCAATCCATGAATTATGCTTAGAGTCATATCCTAACCATTTTACAAGTACTTTATCTCCTTTAGTTTTGAGTATTTTTTCAACTCTGTAGGTGTGATCTTGTTTATTCACAGCAGAAAGTTCTTGTTCATAAAATTTACCAAGAATAGGTTCATCTTCTGTGTCTTTGATTTCATAAGTAGTTGGATCACCTCTGAATACTTTTGAGACTTGGAATATTTCCTCAGTGAAATTAGCTTCATATCCTTTTTCAAAAATAGTTTTATACTTACTCACTCTTACTTGATCTCCAATTCTAAACTTTGGTAAAGGGTATTTCCCACTCCAAGATCCATACAAAGTCAACCAGACTTGATCCCCATTATTTTTGCTTACGTCAGCAGGTTTCATAACAATTGTACCATGTTTTGTGTGATTATAATTGTTCACTAAATCATCTAAAACACTTGTCCAATTATAAGTTCCTTTAGAATAAAAGTATTTCCACATGATTGACTTTAAAGTCTTGTTAAATCTTTCAACAATGGCTGCTTTTCTTTCTGACAGAGTAGAAAAGTATTTTATTTCATGTTTCTCTAGTAGAGTTTTTACACCTACATTGTAAAACTCTTTTCCTTCATCAAATTGAACTACTTTTGGATATTTTCCAAATTGATCTTTAAACTCTAAAAGTAACTTTTCTACAGCTTTTGTCATGCTTTTAGTGTCTTTTTTATACACTGGAATTGCAAATCCAAATCTACTTAAGATTTCTACTCCTGTGAGAATGCAAGCGTAGCTTTTATTTTTGTTTACAAGTTTACTCATGTCCACAAGATCAATTTGTATTTGATCAGCAAGATTGTTTACATAAGTTTGACTAAATTTATGCCTCTTAATCATTCTTTTATATCTAGTAAAAGTGTCTTGAGTTTTTAACCAATCTTTAAGTTGTTTTCTAGTCACATGAATCCATGTTCAATTGCTTTTTGATAAAGTTTTTCAGCAGACATGTATCCTGTTTTTGGATCATAGTACAAGTCTCTAAGTTGTTGTTCTTTTGTAAACTTTTGGTGTTTCATTTTATTTTATATAAAGTTCAAGTAATATTATTCCAATATTATCATTTTCTCCAGGTCCTGTTGTGATGTCAAAAGTAAATTTATTCCAATTTCCATTATAAACTGTTACTTCACTTTCAATGTCTTTATAATGAGTGATTGTGCCATTTAGACTTGTTTCTGTTGTTATTGGCAAAGTTATAAAAGCTGAACTTCTTTGTCCATTTGTATCAAAATTCATAGACTTATTAACTGCATCACAATGTACTTTAACGTATCTTAGTCCATTGTTTATGTCACATTCTTTTTCAGACTCTGTCCAAGTGTTTTTAGGTATTTTGTTATTAAGAGTGAATCCAAGTAGTGATCCAAAAATCTTGAGGTTAAAGTTTTCTTCTTTACAAAATATCTTACACTTGTTTGTGTAGGGTAGTTTTTCACGTTCAATTTTTTACTTGGATAATTCTTTCCTAATGTCATCAAAAGTTAAATATCCTACAGGAAGTAAAAGTGTAGCAGAATCCTTAGTGATGAAGTTGTTTTTTCTAGAAATGATATTTTTAAAGTTCCAAAAGATTGTAGCTGACTTTAGAAAGAGTCTAGAATTTGAAGTTGTTTTTATTATTTTATCAACAAAAAGTTTTTCATGATGATCTCTAATTATAACAGTTAGTTTGTTCATTTATTTAAATAAATGAATAAAGATGAAACAAAAAGATATTATAAAGCTGTTTATGGAAAAAACTATAAAAAAGCTATGACTATTTACAACACTCAAGTACAAAAACTTAAAGATGACTTTATCAGCAAGTACCCAAATGCTGACATCAGCAAATTTCAATTTGAGGTTGCTGTTGATCCAGATGACCTAAGTTTTGATACTTCTATAGACTATGACGTCACAAGTGATTATGGAACTGACATTACTTCAGAAACATTCAAAGACAAGTACTCTTGGTCCTTATTTTGGACTCCTAGAATTTGGAATAATCAAGGAACAATCACTGGTCTAAAACTAGAAAAAAATAACTTAGACTTTGAAAGCTTTAAAATTTATGTTAATGGGAGTGATAGTTTCAAGTGTTATCTTGAACCACTTGACATCAAGTGGAAAAACTCAGACAACAATTGGGTTACAAAATCAAAATTTAATTATTTAGAAGATCCTTATTTTACAAGTTTAGTTGCTGCTTATGTGTTATCTTGTAAGTCAGGACTTTCTTTAGAACACATTAACAAATTAGGTCAACCTAAAATAATTTCAAGTATCGCTAGTTATTATTTTTATTATCATATGAAGAGGTTCTTGAGATATCCAAACAAACTAAGTGTTTTTGTCAACAAAGATGACCTTAAGGTGATACAAAAGAATATTCCTACAAAGAAAGTTTGGAAATATAAACTAAAACATACAAGAGAATCAATTAGTAAATTCTTAGAAAAACATCCAGGAGTTAGAAAGTCTCACTATGTGTTTCCTAAACATAATCATTCGATGGGAATTCTTGGAATTGGATATGAATATGTTGATAAAGTAGTTCCAAGAAATGAGTCAGAAGATTGGAAACTATTTATAAAGAAGAATTCTGATGGTCTTACAAAGACTGGACAAAAACTACTTCAACAAGCAATGGAAAGTTTTGTGTATTGTATACTTGGTGCTCAAGCAAAAACAAGATGGTCCATTGTAAACAAAGGTGCAAAATCAAGTCAAACTCAAGATGTGTTTCATAAGCTCGTGCAAGACACTATAGTGCAAGATGATCCTACTGTTTTAATCTCTGATATGAGAAAAGCTATAGAAGATACAAATGTTATTCTGAAAATGGTAGTAAGTCCGGGAATTATTCTAATTCCTTCTGACTTAATTATTTTAGACAAATCTATAGAAGGATTTAACAATACTTTGACCACTGCTACAACAAGTATGAAATTTGGTAAAAATGATCAACTTAACCAAAGTTCTAGTAGCAGTTTTGTAGATGAAACTAAGAAATCTAATAGTAGTTTTGTAGGTGAAAATAAGGTTTTAAAAAATGACTCAAAAACTCTTACAAGTAGTCATAGTCATCTTAAAAATGACTTAAAAGTCTCTAATAGCAGTTTTGTAGGTAAAAACAAAGAACTTAGTAGTGACTTTATAGACAAAAACAAAACATCTAGTAGTGATTTTATAGGTGAAATTAAAAAACCTGGTAAGAACCTTATAAATGACTTAAAAGCTCCTATAAGTAGTCTTGTAGTACCTAATAGAGCAGAAATGGTTGAAGCTGCAGGTTCAATGTTAATAATTGGACTTTTCATAGCAAGATTCTTACTTTAAATAAATGACTCTAAATTATGGTTTTAACAAGCTTTCAAGTCAACAAACCGCAACTGTTACAGATAAACAGTATTTTGATATATTCTTTAATGAAATAACTCAAGCGTGGAGTGAGCCTGCAAGTACTATTAGTGGTATTCCTGTGAATATTCCTTATGTAGAAAATAAACTTAACAACACATCGAAATTGATTCTCCAAACTCATATATTTGATGCTGATAGTAAACTCTTTGGTGATACTCGCGTTCAGTACAAATTAGTCCTAATTAAAAAAAACAAAACTAAACAAGAATTTAATCTTAATCAAGTTTATTTATTTGGAAACTATCGCGGAGTAGTCAAAGGTAATGACAACAAAAATTACTACAAAATTAATGGAAATTATGTGTTTGTCTTAAACAAATTTTATAACCTAATAGATTATATAGACAATCCAGATGACATAGTGTTTTTGTTTATTAAAATGTTACAAATTAATCCACCAACACACTACAGAAATGAATCCGTACTGAGAATTTGTGTAGAAACTACTTTAAATAAATGACTTTGAATTATGGTTACACATCAGAAAAACTTAATTATAAACCTGATATTGTTAAAACATATTTGTATACTTTTCACTATGAAAGCTTACAAGGAAAAGTAGGTTGGAATAAACCAAAGACATTAAACTCAGGTTATCCTGCTACATCAATTTATTTGCCAGATGTAAATGACAAAACAAAAATAACTTTATTAAATCATACTTTTGACAATGATGCTGTCATTTCAAACTTGAGTGTTATGTATGCAACTTATGTATACATGAAAAGTGGTTCTAAACAACAAAAAGAAATCAAAACAGTACACATCACTAGCGAAAATATAATAAAATTTGGAGGTTATCAATCTGTTCCATTAGGTATTTCAGTTTATCTTAAGAATCAAGTAAAAAATATAAATGAAGTTGTTATGTTTTATATTCAAATTTGTAAAACTGCGGGTGGAAATTATGGAAATGAATCTAATTTAAATGTTGCCGTAGAAACTGTTACATAAATTATGTTATATAATAAATGAGCACTTTGACAGAAGAAACACCTGTTGCTACTCAAGCAGAAACTATTACTACTCAAGCAAAAGTAAAAGATCCAAAAAAAGTTGAACAAGGTAAAAAACTAGTTGAAATTTCTAAAAAAGCAAAAGAAGCTAAAAAGAAAAGACTACAAGAACTTGAAAAACAAGCTAGTGAAAGTAACTGGGGATATACACCTGCTGTAGCTATCATTTCAATTCTTGGAATTGGAGTATTTTGTTACTTTCATTACAAACTAAAACAACTTCCTAGTCCCACAAAACCTGTTAGTCCAATAGCTAAAAAACCTCTCTCTCCTGTTATTGAAGAACCAGAACCTAAACCAAATGTTGTTAAATTAGACACATTTGACTGAGAAAAATTTATAGATTCTATTAATAAATAAATGGGTAGTCAACAAGGGCCAATCACTCAAAAACAAGAATATATTAATAAAATTTATCAAGGAGTTGTATTAACAATTTCAGCTGTTGCTGTATCTTTAGCGAGTAAGAAAGCATTTGGAGAATCTCTAGGTACACCTCGTAACTTGAATGGAACTTTGAAACTTGCTGGATCTGTCATGGTAGGATCAGTGATTGTAAAATACCTCGAAGATAGTAAAATTATTCCTGAGAAAATTACTAACTGATTGTCTTTGATTTTCCTTAAAATAAATGGTCTCAACAGTAGCTAGTGGAGTTTTTAATGCATTTGCTTTTGCAGGAGCTGGATTCCTATTTAGTAAACTGAATCACAAAGACTATAAAGAAGAAATGAAAAGACACAACTTGCCTTTAGAGAAATTAGCATTTGAAAAAGGGAAGTGGAATAAAAAAGAAACTGAAAGAAGAGATAAAATTGCTCAGTATAGACAGGAATTATCAGAGGCTAATTTAGATATTAATACTACGAATCAAGCTTTGAGTCAAATTCATCAGTTAGATTTAAAGTGGGAAAGAGAACCTGTATTAGAAGACTATTATAAACCTTCTAATGAGATGCAAGAATATCAACATATTGCATCTGGAGCAATGGGTCTTGTAGGAGGCTGGGCACTAGGTAAACTAGTTACCTTCTTTGTTTAGTTTCCTTGAGTTAAATTAAGTAGTTAAGTTAGGACCAAAAAGACATTATTTATTTTCTCAGGAGAATTCTTGATTCTCTTATTAAATAAATAATGTCAAATCCAAGTCTAAAAGAACTAAAACAAAAAGCTAAAGACCTTAAAGTAAAAGGTTATTCAAGAATGAATAAAGATCAAATTTGTGACGCACTTCAAATTGACAGACTTCCTAAGAATAATAAGTATGAGACCTTTTGTAGAGAAGCTATGAGGTTACCTCGTCCTGTGAGATTAATTCATCTAGATTCTGGTTGGATCGAGTCTTTTCCAAGTATTGGTAAAGCTGCAAAGTTCTTTGATATAAATCCTGGGAGTATTAAACAAGCTTATGATCGAAATACAAAATTATATATTCATAATGAAGCTTATAAGATCGAATTTCATGAGTCAGATATACATAAACCAGATCTAAGAGATTCTACTCCAAAGTCTAGAACTAGCAAGTAATTTGATACTTTTCGAGGACTCTAGCGAGACAAGTGGGTACATTCCAATAGACCCCAAGTTTTTTCAACTTGAGGAAATAATTTCCAAAATTGAAAATTTTTAGGGTACGGAGGTATTTAAACTATGTAGTCCACTTGACTCGCGCGCGTCTTCGACTTGAAAGAAAAAGTCTAAGACAATTCTATAGTAGAAACTTGAACTTATTTTAAAGTTTCTAGGATAAAATACTTTGTGATTCATTGTTGTATGTAGTAGTAAAAAATAAGATTCTTTGCGAATAGTTAAAATGTGGTCTGAAAACTTAATTTTAGACTTGAAAAAGTCTAAAATTTTTTAAGTCAAAAAGTGGTCTGAAA
>JAOBYK010599445.1:0-11366 GCA_025434845.1 Phenganax subtilis | reverse complement strand
GGAATGAATCAACGGTTTCACACACCAAAACCATCGTAAGGGGTGTATCATTCGGAAGAACTCGAAATAAATACGTATGCTTAAACAGCTAGCAGGAGAGAATCAGAGTATGAACAGGCTTGGAATCATAGGTCTTCTCACAGATGTTGCTGGTGTGTAGTTTGCAGAGAATTTCGAGGATCTAACTTCATCAGTTCTTCTCGTTTGCAACAGTGCTGCATCCGAGCTGTCCTCATCAAGTCAAACCAACCTCTTTGGGAGCTGCCACCAGCTGCGGCCATTAAAGCAGACCCACTGCCCACCATGGAGCACCCTGTTTCACCCTTTTGGGGACCATCTCCGGCCATTCAAGCAGCCCCAGTGGCCCAGTTCATCAGCAACTCTCCTGTTCCAGCGGCTCGTGATCTCTCCAGGATCAGTGTGAAACATGCTCTGGCCATGTCTCGGCCATCGGCAGCGTCCTTCTGGTGCTCTTCATCTTGGGGTGCATCGTGGGCTATTACTTCGCACCATCCAGGCCCCAGACAGTTGGGAGTTGGAAGCTTCGCGGGTCAGAAGCTTGGTCCAACCAACCGTGTGAGGATCATTCATGGACTGGACATCCGAAGATCAAAAGAAGAGGGGGGTCTGCGACATGCATGATCCATCTTGGTTGCTCACTGAGGTCACATGTCCGTGGCCCCTTTTCCATACTCAGGCCTTGAGCCACCAGCGGCTCGTGCTAAAACCACGCATGCGATAGCGGCTGGGCCGCTTGGGGAATCGGCTAAGGTGTTAGCCTTTCTGCCACTTGAGGTTCCTTCTGTTGAGTCTACCAGTGCGCCAGTTGCACTGGTAGCGGAGCATCGAGCTCCGGAGGACTTTGGGGCCCAAGCCCGTGCTGAAAAACTGCGTTGGTGCATCTACCTTGCTTGATTGCACTGGTCGTTTGACATTGCTTACATTGGTCGCCTGACACTGTTTGCATTGGTCGGTGGACACTCTACATTGGCCGGTTGATTACATTACAGGACAATGGTCGACATTGCACCTTGCTTGGTTGAGCACTGTCCTTCGACTTTGACTTCAAGGGCCATGGCTTGAGCCGGATGTCCCAGGTACTGCTGTGAGGTGACTTGGTTTGTAAAGGCTGTGAAAGTGTCTCACAAAGGCACATAGTGGCTGGTAGTGCACGGCTTCTTGCTATGAGGTGGCCGCAAGGTGAGTGCGACACTGGCAGAGGAAAGATTGAGTACTTGCAACGCTTAAGTCCCCTCTGGTTCGTCGATCTTCCCGGATGCTGCAGCCATCATGACTCACAATGTCTTGGTGCAAGACGTTGTTTCGTGAGGAGTTTCAAGAGGCTTTCCTTTGAAAGAGGAGCGCTCCGGTGTTGACTCCCAGCCCAGGACTGTGGCCTTGAGGAGATCCTTCGTCGTAGTGAGGAAGCTGAATGGTGGCAGATGATGAAGATCGCCGCAGGCAGGCGGCAGCCGCAGTCCGTCATTCGGAGCCTGGTCTCGGATCTCCTTTGATCAATGCCGCCTTGGGCAGGTGGTTCAGAAGTGCACCACCTTGAGCACCAACCTGCCCTTGAAACGTTGGACTAACCTCCGATGCAAGCATGGTCCGGACCATACGGACCGGGACACTTTGAATAGCTATGATCGCAGGTACCCTTGGCCCATGATGGAAGGACTGACACAGGCATCTCCGACTACGTGGATGGTACGTCGATGCCGACACAGGAGGCAGAAGAGGCCCCTCAAGCGGCGCAAGCCTCCGGACCTCAGACTCCAACAGGAGCAGCTGTGAAATCGAAGCACGCGCCACCTTTTGTGAAGCTCTTGAGTGAAAAAGTTGCAGGGGCCTTGGCTGTTCAAACCCACGTCACATGCCAGAAGGCCCAAGAAACCACCGCCGTAGATCAAAGCGAAAGAAGCGTGCTCATTTTGTTGATGATGTCTTGTGGACTTCCTCCATAAGGGCAAGAATCTGCAAGAACTCATGGTTTCGGCCAAGAAAAATCCGTCCTTTGCCTTCGAGTGTCAATGCGTATGGGATGAAACTTTTCTATCGCTTGGATTTCGCCCCCTGGAGCTCCTAATCAACTTCGTCCTCAATGGCATTCGTATGACATCATGGAACCCTACCATGCCGGGCCCGCCTTCACCTACAACCTCGTGTCGCAGTCAGGACCCTCAGCTTAGGGTTTGACCGTGGACTTCTCAGATGGGTTGGCAAAGATTCCGACGCGCGTGATTCACTTTGGTTGCTCACCCAGAACACCTGTGCGTGGCCCCTTTTCCATACTCAGGCCTTGAGCCACTAGCGGTTCGTGTGAAAACCGTGCCATGCGATAGTGGCTGGGCCGCTTGGTGGACCGGCTACAGTCTAGCCTTTTGAACACGTTCGTTTCGGGGGTTGGGACCGGTGGTCTCAACACCTGCCGGGGCCCTTGGCCGTGATGGGATGTAGAAAGAGTGGAGAACCCTTCTCCGCAGCGACCAATCTCGAAGCCGCTTCGCGACAAGTGTATCTCCTGTCGCCTGGAAGTCGCTGAGTCAGGGCGTCGGACGGTCCACCGTTCGGGCGGTTGCCCTGTGACCGTGGACATGGGAGTGGACCTCCGGCTGTCGCGGTTTGGAAGGTATCAGCCAAGAGCATCGGCCGTCTTCTGCTGCGTTGGCAGTGGTGGCATCGCTGCACCATGGCGGCGGAGTGTGTGGGGATGGCGAGTCGAGACGCATGCGCGCAGCACCACATCCAAGGCTTAGGAACTTTGTTTATCCAGGTGTGCAGACTCGGAGAAGGAAACCCAAGGAACATATTGCGTCCCATACACTTTCAATATTGTTTCCGGTTCGTTGTTAGTTTATGTTTCCCTCACTGGATGTTTTTGTTTACGGTCGTCAGCCCAGAGAGTCCAATCGTGTCCCAACCAAACAGTAGTCTTAAATGCAAGTTCTGGGAGAGCCTAGAACCCAAAAAGGTTTCCCCGGGCCCCTTGGCACTCCCTTTTCACAAAGAGTGGACGGAAAACAACTCGGCATAGCTCCTCGGCGCAATTTTGAAGTTGAGCAGGACCAACACTGAAACTCCTAAAGATCTACAATTTCACAGGTGTAAGGCCTTCAGGTTCATTCAAACAAGTAGAGACTGCTGAACCATGCTGAAACTGTTTCCTTATCTCTCATATCGAAGGTTGGAATTTGTTGCAATGGTTTCCTTGCGTAACGCTGTCCCGTTCATCGACCGCCAAATATTTTCGAAATCCTCCTCCTGCGTGACGCGTGGCGCCCAAGGTTGCCTTGTTGCAGAACATCGGCGTGTTAGGCACCGTCTCCATCCAGTGGCCAGCATCCACCACGCAGCTTGGAAGAGAGCGCGGGAGCGCCTGTTCAGTGCCTCCCGACACTATTCCGGGTTGCAAGGTCTATCAAGGTCCATTGATTCCTATATGAATCTACAGGGGGTGAACTTTCTTGACCAACCTGTCGCAACGCCAGGTTCGGGGTCTTGGGGTGGTTTTCCCAGTCCAACACCCGGGCGTCGACCTTCCTTCGATCGCCGCGATCCCGAAAGGCCCATGTTCAGTGCCGGGTCCGTGGTGCTTTTGGATCTGGATTCCGTTGGCATCAATTGCGTGGCGCCAGGCGCGATTCCGTCGTGATTTGGGTCTTTGCGGGGTCTCTTCGGGTGTCGGGATTCAATGAGCTTTCCCCGGCTTTTGGCCGGAGTCCTCAAATAGATAGTTAATGATAGTCACTGAGTCACTGTAGATCGTGTCAACCACTTCTGATGTATTTGCTGCATGAAGGAGAACCAAGACTGGCTGTGGTTGGTCCCACAGGGTCCAGTCCTATACCAGGACTATTCGGTGGGTGTCCGATGGACTACCTTAAACTCCTTACAAATTTCCATTGGACACCCATTGGATGGTCCAACCTTGTTGGTTGATGTTGGTTGTACAACTGCAGACCCACCCAGTAGATTTGAAGATGTATCAGTGGGAGGCCGCCTTCCGACAAGCCAGGCAGTGTGTCCAACTACACCATGACGCTGGTGGCTTTTGTGGTGGTTCTGAGCATCCTGCCCATCCTGGCAGTGTTGAGCAATGTCATCCCATGGGTGAGACGCCGCGAGCTGGCCTGGAGACGTGGCAGAAGAAGTCATTGGCCAACGAATTGATCTTCCAACGAACAGCCTAAACTCGTTTCCATTCCTTTCCACAATACCCCATACTTCCATTGAAAGTGCAGTCCGAACCCAACGGGCGGGTACGTCTCAGATCTTTTCACGCTGAACGCACAGAACATATCATGGCACTCGTCAGGAAGACGGAGAAAGTTCTCAGCATGTCCGCGAACTTCATGCAAGTAGCTTTCACAACTTTAGCCGCTTGGATGGATAGGGCTCATTTTGGGGAGTGACAGGCCCACTGTGTGTTTCTACAAAGCACTCCCTACTATGGAGGTCCTCAAGGGGACAGTGTCTTTGGAGATGACCACAAACTGGTGGGGGAAATTGGATCTGTTGGTGGAAAACACATTTAGATTTTTGTCTTTTTGCTCATGGACGGATGAACTTGTCAGTTTTCAAAGAGCTTGTGAGTGTGCCTAGGGGAAGACACCAAAAAGAAACACAGAAGAGTTATATCCAGCAAAAGCTTCGGCTTGTTTCTCAGCGGAGGTCAGCTTGGGCTTCATTCCCTTCATGTGTGCCTTGGTCAGCAGGTTTTGGCTCGGGGGTTTACCATGCTGGTGCTGCTCCAAGCTGCCAGTAGTTACTGGTGAGACACATGCCTTCGGCCGGAACGGTGAAATCCAGGGGTCTTGTCGAAGACAGGCGGGCGTCCATTTCTGCCCTCTTCGTTCGATTGTAGGCAGCCCACGACGTTTATTGCAGCTCCCGGATTCGGTGGAATGTTTGAGGCATCCCAGGTTTTGAGTGGATTGAAAGCCATCTTGACTTGGCAAAAGGAATCCAATTCCTACTCTTCATACTCATTGACATCTTCACTCTTGTTCACCCCATGATCCGATGCCCATCTCCCAACTCGCTGGGATTCACTCGCCCTCGCGCAGGGGCTGGGGTCGCACGCAGCACTCGCGCAGGCTACGAGCACCCGAGCGGCGACCTGTCCGTCCTCAAGTTTCCCAACATCCTTTGCGGCAGCGGCGAACACCAATCTATGCAGGCACGACCTGGGGATTTAGCTCTAGGGATCACTTGGTCTTGGTTGGCCAAAATGTGTGACGGGTCTTGGCAGGTCCTGGGCGCTTTGGTTATTGTGGTGGTGAGCTTGTTCTGCGCCTACTGCCGCTTTGGCCGAGTGAGACGCGTGATTGCGTCTGCCGGGAGCCGCAAGACGCATCGTTCGCACAGCAAGAAGGATCTGGGCCACCGAGAACAACTTCCTGTAAGGTCTTGTCTTTGTCCCCATTGCTTTTAGTTTGGAGGCCATTGCCATTACAGGAATTTGGAGGGCATTGCTATTTGGTTGGAGGCCGTTGATATTAGGTTGGAGGCAATTGCTCTTCATTTGGTTGGAGGCCAGTGCTATTAGGTTGGTGGCCCTTGCTATTAAATAGGATGCCATTCCTATTAACTAGGTGGCCATGCCGATTCCTATTAATTAGTTTGGAGGCAATTTCTATTTGGTTGGAGGCCATTGCTATTAATTTGGAGGCCATTGCTATTAGGTTGGAGGCGAGTGCTATAGATTTGGAGGCCATTGTTATTAGGTTGGAGGCCATTGCTATCAATTTCGAGGCCATGCCTATTAATTAGGTTGGAGGCCATTGCTATTGATTTGGATGCAATTCCTATTAATTAGGTTGGAGGCCAGTGCTACTAGGTTGGAGGCCATTGCTATTAGGTTGGAGGCCATCGCTATCAGGTTGGAGGCCATTGCTATTAATTTGGAGGCCATTCCTATTGATTAGGTTGGAGGCCATTGCTATTAGGTTGGAGGCCATTACTATTTGTGAGTTTTCTGCTAGAAAACATGTCCAGAAGGGTGACAGCTGTGTGAAGTGCATGGCCCGCCGTTCCGTAAAGGCTCCAGGGCGGGTTGTGCGCACGTGTTCCATGGACGACCTTCGAACCGATCCTGACTGCGCCAAAAGAGATCTTTCTGCGTGAGCCTTCGGGTTGTACGTTGAGCTGGTTTTGACTTCGAGAGCTGCCAGTGTTTTGTTGTTGGTGCCGCGGAGCTTGTTCTTAGATGTCGACCAACGGTCCCTCATCGGCACAGAGCTCCACCTCAGGTTATGCCGGCAAGGCCCATGAATATGTTCCTGAATTTTCTGGACGATCTTCCGACTATCGTGAATATCGGAAGAGGTTGACCTTATATGAGAAGAAGATGGCCTTAGCTGGACGTGAGAAAGAAACAGCGTTCAATGTTTTGTGCACGCTGAAGGGACGTGCTTGGGATGCCTGCGAGGACATTCCTATGGATGCCCTGGAGGGTACTGGCTCGATGAAGGCGATCTTGGATCGTCTCGACAAGATCTTCAAGTTCGATGCAATCACCGAGCTGCCAGGTGATTTCGAGACCTTCTTCGTCACCCTAGCTCGGAAGAAGAATGCCACCCTCCAGGAGTATTCAGGAGATTTCGAACGAGCCCTTCGACGACTTGAGAGCCATGGTGTGAACCTCCCTGACAAGGTTGTCGGATGGTACTTCATGAGGCGTGCTGGACTCAGCCAGAGTCAACGCCAGATGGTGATGACCTCCATCGGAACCGAGACCCTCAGTTTGGAGAGTGTTAGAAAGGTGATGAATTTTGTGATTGGGCAAGACAGCGTGCCAGATCAACATGATCGTGGAGCACACAAGCATGGCCCTCCAAAATGGCGACAGCCCTTTCACAAAGAGAGCATCTACTACGAGGAGGATGACGATGGAGACGCTTTTGAAGATGAAGACCTGGCCGACGAGACCTTCTGGGCTGAAGAAGGAGATGAAGCCGAAGATGAAGAGTTTGAAGAAGAGATCAATCTGATCTCAGATGACCTTGCAGCTGAATATGATGACGTTCTTGCTGGGTACACGGAGGCTCGACAACGCCTCAATGCTATGCGCATGAGCCGCGGCTACTATCCAGTGGTAGCTATGATCCCAGGAGAGCAAGGTCATGGAAAAGGCTCCAACTCCAACTACACCGTTGGCAAAGGCAAGGGCAAGTCGAAAAGCAAAGGAAAGCCTGGAAAAGGAAGTTCCAAGCAGATGCCCAAAGCACCAAGTGCCAAAGCCCGAGGACGTGCTGTTTTGGGAGCTGAAAAGTGCCTGAGGTGTGGTCAAGCTGGTCACCGCGCCCGCAACTGCCCTGCTGCAGGAAAACGTAAGGCTGAAGCAAGCCTTGAGACTGATGTCAATATGGTCGAGGATGAAGAGATTCAGCTGACCGTGACGGCTAGTCAAGGCCAACCTGATGATGTGGCCATGATGGACTGTGGGGCCGGAAGCGTGCTGACGTCAGAGGAAAAGCTCAAGAGCTACCTCAAGCACCTCGAGAACATCGGCTTCAAGGTGAGCAACATCCCCGTTTTTCGCTGCAAGAAAGGCTTCCGTTTCGGCAATGGCAACAAGAATATCACCAGTGTATGCCTTCTTGTTCCCACCTTCATTCAAGGCAAGCGGAGAGACATCCTGATGTATGTCATTCCTGGGTCAGCTCCTTTCCTTTTCGGTCGACCCATTTTGGAAGCGCTTGACATTACGATCAGCTACTCCACTGGCAAGATCAAGTGGGGAAAGAAGAAGTGGAAGGTGTGTCCCCGTGGGAGCCGGGGAGAATTTGTTTGCCACATGGCCGAAGATGCACCAAAGCTGCTAGATGCTGAACCTGATCGAGTCCTTCCACCTGATGACTTTGAGCAGCATGTGCATCCAGAGATTCTGTCCACCGACATGTTCTTTGACGGTAGTGCCAGTGACATGATCAACGTCACTGAAGACGCCGTCAACAGTGTCATGGAGGAAGCCGCAAGTTTCACATCTGCAAAGACCATTGCCTAAGAATTCATTTGCAGAGCTGGGCGAGTCTTTCATAGAAGCAGAGGCCGGTGAGGAGATTCAGACACAAGATGTTGATCCAGGGCCACCTCATGAGTCAGAGAATGATGAAAACCAAGGTGAATGGAGCCGACTCCCAAGTGCCAAGCTCACAAAGCTCATCCACAACACTGAACAGCGCATCAAGGAGATGGAGGAGGTGTTCAAGGCAACTCCACTGATGAACTTTGAAAAGCGCTATGTGGTGTGGGAAGTGTTTGCTGGAGAAGGAAGAGTCACAATGACGGTCAACCGTCGAGCTGGCATGTGTGCTGAACGTTTTTCACTTCGTGAAGGTTGGGACTTCACTCTGCCAGAGCATGGAGTGGCATTTCTGCGCCGCTTGCGAAAAGAGGAGCCAGACGTTGTTTTGCTTTCACCTGAATGCAAGCTTTGGAGTGCTCTTCAAGAGTTGACAATTGCCTCAAAGCCTGGCTATGCTGAGAAGCTGGATGAGATGCGTGAACGGAACCACGACAACGTCCTGATGTTTTGCAGTGTCGTGTATGAGCACCAGCGGAGGAGAGACAAGATTGCACTTTGTGAACACCCCCGAAGATCCAAAGCGTGGCAAACTCAAGCTTTTGAAGAGATGCAGGGGTGGGATGCTCATGTTGATCAGTGCATGTTTGGCCTTCGCCTGCCCAACGACAAGCAAGAGATCCTGCCAGTACAAAAGCCCACAACATTTCGTGTGACCTCTCAGAGTTTGCATGATAGGCTGACCAAGGTCTGTGATGGCAACCATCATCACACTCACCTGGAGGGCAACATCCCAGGTGTTGGTCTTCGTTCATGGCTGGCAGAAAGCTATCCACAAGGTCTTGCAACTCACCTCGTCAACTGCATTCGTCAGGAGCTCATGGTCGTTGACAATGTTTTTGCTGCTGATGATGTCAATGAAGAGTTTGCAAAACAGCTTCGAGAAGCCGGCCAAGCAAGGGCGTCAGGGGCTACTTCGACAGAGCCTCCTATGGCTGATGAAGGTAAGAAGATGGTTCCTGTTGCTGATTTGGCAGGTGAAGAGTTCCAGAGTCTTGACCCAGTTCGACGAAACAAAGTTCTTCGAGCACAAGTGGGTCCCAGAGCTGTGGAGTATGTTCAAAGACTCCATAAGAATCTTGGCCATCCTGGCTGGGAGGTGCTTCATCGCATGCTGAAGGAGATCCAAGCAACTGACAATGTCTTGCAAGCCGCCAAGTACTACACCTGTCCTATGTGCTACGCAAGAAAGCCACCGAAGCAAAGTCCACCTGCTTCAGGGCTCAAATGCACAGAGTTCAACGACAGGATCTTGGTTGACAGCCATTGGATCAGCTGCGATGATAGCATGGTGAAAGAGAAGATGCCAGCTCCTGGGACTCCTGCTGCCCGAAGACGTGAAAAGGACAAGGCCGAGAAGCGGCCGACTGGAAGACAATGTGTGCTGACCATCACTCGATACTGCTCAATCCGCATCCTGCAGTCTGAGCGTGCAAAAGAGCTGACAAAAGGTTTGGAGAGGGCATGGATCAAGCACTTTGGTCTTCCAAAAGTCCTCAGGATTGATAAGGCGAAGGGCTGGGCAAGTGAACTTGTCCGTGATTGGGCGTCTGATCGAGGAATCACTTTGGAAGTGCAGCCAGCAGAGAACCACACCTGGCTGGGCGTTGTTGAACGAAAACATCAAGTGGTTCGTCGAGCACTGGAGCTCTACATGGACCAATGTGAAAGTCATTCACTTGCAAGCCTCAAGGAAGCTGCTCTCTATGTTCCTCATGCCATCAATCAGCTCTCCTTTCACAAAGGGTTCTCGCCACAGCAATGGGTTCTTGGAAAGTCAATGAGCTATGTGCACGGCCTTTGCGGTGAAGTCTTCACCCCAACTCAAGAGGCCATAGATGAACAAGGAGCATTCGCTGCCGTTCAAGCACGACGTGCACAAGCTGCCAAGGCCTTCATTGCTGCAGACTCGGATGCCAAACTTAGAAGGGCATTCAATCAGAAGTTTTCTGAGATGCAGGAGGACCTCGTGATTGGTCAGCAAGTCTGGTACTGGCGAAAGAACCTCAGACGACTGCACAAAAGTGGATGGCGTGGCCCTGCACGCATAGTGGCAATCGAAGAACAACCAAGTGTGAATGTCTATTGGTTGTGCCACGGAACTTCACTACTTCGATGTGGAGCTCGTCAAGTTCGTCCCCTTGTGCAGGATACAGGAATGCCAGTGCCGAGTGACAGAGCTGCTGCCATGAGAGATCTACAAGAGCTGAAGGCAAGGAGCACGACACAGTTCAGGGACGAGATGAAGAGAAGAGGCGTCGATGATGATGCTGAAGAGCTCGCAGGTGATGACATCGAGCTTGACGCCGACTATGTCCCTGAGTATATGGACCCGTCAGATGGTGAAATGGATGATGAAGAAGAAGCACCAAAAGATGAAGAAGATCCACTTCCTGGTGTCGTCAATATGTTCCTACCTCGACTTTCACAAGAGGATCGAGAACGAACACCAAGGAGACGGGAATCCATTCAGTCAACTGTGGCTCCAACAGAGGGAGAGCGCCCCGAAGACAGTGATGTTCTGACAAGCCCAGCAAGTCCAAAGAGGAAGCTTGACACAGTTCCAGAAGGGAGTCCTCAAGAAAAGACAGCAAGGACATCACCTTCCTCGTCTGCTATGCCAGCGATCCATGAAGGAGAAGTTGTGATGACTGGCATGGATGGCAGCGCAATCCCAGTTCCAGATGACGATGACTTGGTGATTGATGACATCATGATCACAGAACTCCCTGAAGATGCACCCCAAGGATGGAGAGTTGTTGACGGCTACATCGAAATGGATGACATCATGATGGCCGCCATCCGGAAGGGAGAAGTGAATGAGAGGAAGTTGAGTCCTGAAGATCGTGCAAAATTTGTTGAAGGAAAGAAGAACGAGTTGAATCAGTATTTCAGCAATGCAGTCTGGCAAATCGCCACAGGAAGTGAAATCGAAGATGCCATAAAGTCCAAGCGTGTGATCACCGCACGATGGGTCCTGACATGGAAGAAGGTAGAGTCAGAGGACGGCGTCATTCGATGGAAGGCAAAAGCTCGCCTCGTACTACGAGGATTCCAGGATCCTGACATCCTGAGCATGAAGACGGCGTCGCCGACAGCTGGAAGAACTGCCAGAATGTTCTTGCTGATGACTGCAACCTGGTTGAACTGGAGTGTCTACTGTGCAGACGTCAAAGCTGCATTTTTGTCTGGCAAAGGTTTTTCCAGGTCACTGATCGTTCGCCTTCCTGCTGACTGCTTGCCACTGATCGATGGAGCACGCCAAGGGCTTTACAACAAG
>JAOBYK010599223.1:0-11368 GCA_025434845.1 Phenganax subtilis | reverse complement strand
ACATACACGCACAGACAAAATTGTACAACACATTCTCAACAAATACCGTAACAGACACATACCAAAACTAACAAAAGTGTAATGCAACTCTACAAAACTACATACTATAATACTCACTAACAGAAAATTACAAAACAAACTAATCACTAATCATTAATTTAGGTTATTACTATACTACATAAAATTTGAATATGATAGCATATATCAATTTAATTTCATTTTAATCAGTATACACAAACTCTATACATTACATTAATAATGTATAGTTTAATAATCCATCAAGTGGAATTTCAAAAGTTTATCCAGTCCCGATTCAAACATCAAGTTAAATGAATCACTAATCATTATTTCGGTCTATTACTATTACAAAAATTTGAGTGTATAATAGCATATATCGATTGAATTTAAATCTCATTTTTTCAATCGATATCAAAAAACTATATGCATTGTATCAATAATGTATTATTTCATCAGGTGAATATTTTACAAATATGTTTGATCCTTGTATCAACCGAAATGAATAAGCTAATCATTAAATTGATCTGTTACAACAATGCCAATATGGTCCTATTGCATTTGGACATTGCAAAGGTCAAACAACGTTGTTTTGCGGGAAATTTACGCTTTGACATCAACTGCAACACCACTGTGCTGTTGATGTTAAAATTATTTGTATCGGTTGCAGAGATTCGTTTTTTCGATGGTGGAGCAAAGCCTCCTTAAGTATTGACAAATTGTAATTTACACTCAAAATTGGCTGTTTTCAGAATTTCAGTCTTATTCAAGTCCAGGTAATAGCCAGTAGTTTCCCTAGTCAACTACGTATATTTGCTGCCTGGTTTGAAATATTTTCAAATAAACATATTTTTCGCTATGCGCATTCTTAGTTAGCCACGCTTAGGCCCGGTTCAAACGCGAACTTTTCATGTGCCGAATCGAATGCAAATGAGACTAAACAAAGACTTGGGCTCATTTGCATTCGATTCGGCACATAAAAAGTTCGATGTTTGAACCGGGCCTTACATTATCTAACCTGAGCATATGCTAGACATAAATACAGAGCCGAACGGATTAACGTATATGAATAAAGGCGAACAAGTAAGGATTATATATGGCCTTACTGCTGTTACTACTTCTAATTATGCGTTTTTCTCAGATTGGGGTACGACCGGATTAGACCCGTTCTCTACTAGGCGGAATTTTCCGCGCGGAAAATAAATCGACCAAACGGATTGGCTGGCAATATATTTCGCTGCGAAAAATTCTTAATAAGCAAACCAATCATGTTGCTGGATTTATTATTCGCACAGAAAATTTCGTGTGGTGGAAAACTGGCTTGACAGCAAATTTTTTGGTTTTACGAGTTTTCATGATTTTCACGAGACACGATTTTTAACAGTCATATTTACCTGTTGAGGAGCAGAGCAGTGATTTGGAATAATTTAGATCATATGCTAAAGAAATGTACGGCTTTTAAAGCCAACTTGAAGATAATTTTTTAGCTATTAAGATCATAATTATTAAAACCTTCGATCAACTGTTATAATACTCTTAATATTATTATAATAGAAACTGTAAAACATTAATAATGCAATATTCTATAAGTAATATTGTAAATATAGGTTCTGAAAAACCCTAATGGAAGAATGAAAAAATGTAAAAATTTACATACGATTAATATTTAAGCGATAAATCGGATCATTGCAGGTGGTGTGGTTATTGGACGGGAACTAATGATAAGTTGGTTATATGGTGACACTAACTGCATTAGCAAATATTATGAAATAATGATCTTAATACTTTGACTAACTTTTGCATACATCGGTTTATTATGTGTTAAGAAAACAAACATAAACAAGTAAGAATATGTTTGATTTAGCTTTTCTTATACGAATATAACTTTAAACTTTGACTCTGACCAGTTCCTGTTTTCTGAGCCTCAAACTGAAACCTAGTACTTCTTGCACGTAAGACAGTATAATGAGATTTCACAATTTTTTACGCTTATTTCAAAAGGCCATTTCGAAATGCGTATTAACGTTTGGAAAAAAATTGTTAATAATAAGGAACCTTTGTTAGAATTCCACCTTTTTAATCGCCAAATATTTGTGTCAAGTGCCTAAACAAAATACACTTTAAAGAGTGCCTTCATTAGTCTAGGTGATTATCTGTGCAAGACACTTTAAATTGCTGTGTCACCTGTTTCCATGGCTTCCTTTCAAAGGAGTCCCCCTTTGTGCGATAAATTCTATTTATGCATGACAAAATACTGATCCTCATTGCATACGGGTTTCAAGGAGCATTTGTAGTATAATGTATTTGTAAAATGTATTGTAATACATTATGTAAACATCACTTGTACGACGTTTTGAATGACAAAGTTTTAATTGTCATTAAATTTTATTATCACATATTAAATATTAAGTACAAAATTGTATATGTTTGTATCAGTATAAACGTTATATTAATGAATATTTAGTTTAACAGTAATCTGCTACTCCTGTGATAAAGTTTGATCTTTATGTACACGTATATAATCTAACTTTTCTTTATACGAAAATCGATGTATAAGATAATTTTGGCTGGCTAAAAAATATATATAACAATGTGTTTCTGATAATAAAGAAGCGAAGAGATTGCCTTCTGCTTTGCCGTAGACTTGTAAGTGCATTTGTTTCTTTGACCTCTAAATGTCTTTAAAAATGCCCTTCCTCTTTTTTTTTGTTGCTTTGCTTCGTCACCAATCGAAGGTCATGTTTAATTGCCAAAACTGAGCGTTTTGAACCTGACATTATAAGTAACAGTGAATGCTTTAAATTATTTAAATTTTACTTTGCTGCGATGAATTGTTCTGTGATTTAAGGAAACTGCTGTGCTAGGGCACATTGAACGCAAATTCTCAAAAGCCTATTTTAACCAATCCAAAATTATCTTGTACCTCAAAACGCTGAACCTACGTTTGAATGTCTCAGTGAACATAAATAGTTTATATATCCTATTGTCTCTTTGTTGTTGTAAAATATTTTTAATAACTCGCTGGTCTCTTGGCAAGCAGATTTTCGACATCAAAAGGTCGACTCGTGGATGTTTTCTCTGGAGTTTCTTCATCTTCACTGCTCACGATCACTTCATGTTTCACTTCGATTTGATCGCCAGGAATATGAATTTCAGTTCTTCCTTCAATGGATGTCTGCTCTGGTGAATGTGGACTACAAATTGACGAAGATGGGCTGTCTATGGCGTAGCTAGTTGGTGGACTGTTGACCATAGTAGCGTAGTTGTACTGGAACACTTCGCTAGGGTAATAACATAATTTTGGAGCTGGCTTTTTTTGGAATTTTCTCTGATGGGATGACCCTCGTAAGAATTCTTCGTAATGTTGAGGACTTAGCGTCCAGAAATGTCCTTTACCGTTTGGGCTGCGGCCCAGTTTTACGAAGCAATCGTTGAGGGACAAGTTGTGTCGAATACTGTTCTTCCAACCGCTTCCACGATTCTTAAAATATGGGTATTTCGTTTGAATGTTCTTGTAAATTTCGCTTAAGACAAGCTTCTTTTCCGGTGAATTCAAAATGGCTTCTCCGATGAGGCGAACATATGATTGTTTTGGCTTTTCTTCCCCGGGTCCTGGTGGGCTGTACGTGGTTTTGTAGCCGTCTAGGAATGCTCGTTGGTCGTATAAACTGAGAAATGCACGAGTTAAAGCTTCTCTCTGAGCGTAATGAAGAAATGCTGGATTGATAGCTAACGGTTGTAGACGGTAGTGAGTTGTTGTATCGCCATATGGCCATGTGTAGGCAAGACCAGTCGATTGGAGATCCCTGTAGTAGGCTAGTTGTGAAGATGACATGCTTTCAGCAAGCTCGATGGAATTCTCAGACTGTTGGTTGTTCGTTGATGGCATTTTGTAGTTCTTGATAAACTTGATAACTTAAGTTGTAAAGTTTAAGTTTTGATTCACTGTTGTATCTCTTGGGAATCCCCTTTAAGAGCTTCGTCGAGTGCTTGTATTTTCTGCTGTGGCACCGAGAAATTGCCTCTTTATATAGTCGTAGACCGGATTCAGCTTCTTATCGTAAATAATATATTGATAAAGCATTGGATGTAGTAACTTTGATATCGTGTATCGCACAAACGCAAATCAAGCATGTCATGCGTGTTCAGGCAAGAATCCTAGGAATCATCAACGTAGCCACTTTAGATTTCCTTCCTGTATCGTCAGTTAGGAAGCTTTCAATAAAGCTTAAAGACGGCCCTTGTTTAAAACTTTTGACTTACTTTTTACTAAAGTAAAGTTTCACTCTCTATTGGCATTTTTTTCAGATAGCTATATGTTCTAGTTTATTTTTTGTTATCTTTTCATATCGACATACCACAACATCCTTTCCAGAGCTTTTCACTGTACAGATGCAACTATATACACTTGTTTAAAGGAACTCAAGTAATATTAAACAAAGCAAAGCCCTTGGCACAAATTGTGCTTTTTAATTACATGCTTTTACTGCTTAAGACTGTTTATCGACACACTTGCAATGTATACCTAAAATCACGTTTTCATTTTAATGACACTATTACCATTCTGACAATATGCATCAAATTTGAATATAAAAGTTGTAATTTGTGACTTTATTTATGCGTCTCAGCAACATCCATATTATAATTGTATAAATTTGCATCGATATTGTGCATAGATAAACCTAAACGTAGATATGGCATTCCCTTAGGAACTCCGGACTAGCCTCTTGAGCTTTTTGTCGTTTGCCTTAATTTCTCTACCGTTTTACAATGTACCATAGTTTGGCTCATGTGAATTTACCCTTGATTGTATTTGCTAGATCTTATGCACAATGGAATTGATATTGATTAGAAATAAATTGTAGTTCGTATGAAATTAATTGCATTTTTAATTGAGGATAATTGTGTATATTTCATTCGTTCTGGAACACTTTCCCCCAACTATAATTGCTACTCGGATGCGAGGTGGCATTTAAAGTTTAAAGTACAAAAAGCACATACTATTTGAACACTGGCCAAAATGTCTGATAATACTATGAGGGTAAAGAAGGGCTTAGAATCTTTTATATTTAACGTTTTATTTTTAGAAGATAATTGGGTCGCCATTTGAATAACCTACAGACGAAAAAAATGATATGTATGTTTTGTTCTATGGTTTTTCGTAGTAGGTTGTGAGTATATAAATCATAGTTTAGTTTTGGCCTTAAGTAGCCATGTTTTATCTAACAACGCTAAAAAGTTTACTCAGTCACTCAAAGACTTCGAAAAAGTTTAATTTTTATAAAAATGAATAATCAATTGTTATTTTTATTAAATGAGGCAATTTTGTGCTCTGTCTTACGTAAAAGAATTTTTTCTAATTGCCTAACAACAAGTTTTTTATCCATTTTTAAACTATTGCAATGGACAATTTTACCTTTTGTAAACATACTTGGAAGACCTCTGGTTGATAAATTTTATTTGTTGCAAGCTTTCAACTGCCTGTCAGTCTCCAACAGGCGAACATTCGATCAAGGAAATGAATGATGAATTATAACTACAGAGAGTGAATTACAACCATGATGAGAAGAATGTACAGTGCGTGGAATGAAATGAAAAAATGTTGGAATATAATTTTTGAGATTGTTGATTAAATACAGAATTCATTCAGGCGAAGGTATTACTGTCCGAGTTCTTTGTGCATGCAGTGTGCATGTGGTTTGCATGTGATTTATTCTTTCCATATACAGAAAATTTTACTCCTTTCAATGCCAAGTATTTTTGCTCTTTCTAGCTATGGACAATTTGATCCAATCATTCTGTTTTTAATGACAAACATGCAATCTTACTTTTCTGACACCGGACATTCCTTCTTTTAATTCTTTGTCTAATTTTGGACAAGTTGATTCTTTGTAATGGCATAGCGTCTTGTGTATGTAACGACCTCCAATTCACTCCAATTCAACAAGGAACAATTTCATTTTTTAAGTACATGAGACAGTTGTACGCCATCTAACTCCAGGCAAATGAAAAATTTACGTTTTTCTAACACTAGACTCTTTACTCTTTTCAACACTAAGCACTTTATGATAGTACTCTGTCTAACTCAAGCCATTTTTATTTATGAACTATTTTATTCATTCTGATTGCTCGTGATTTTGCTTTGCCCAACGCCAAATCCCATCCTCTATTGCTGAGCAAGTTCACTCTGTCTAACCCCGGATAATTTTAATTTTCTTTCATTTTATAAAAGCAAACTTGCTGTGTTTAACTTCAGGCATTCTTGATGATTTACTATAACCTGGGTCCCTGACACTGGACAATCATACTCTTTGCAGATGTTTGTTAGCTCAGTTATTAAGATGGCAGAAATCGCAATTTATCGCATCTTATTGCTTAGCTTGTCTAACCGCGCCAGACGATAGTTCTTGTTATCAAATATAGTGCGAAGCGTCAGTTATTTAATTAGTCGTACATCGGACTACACATCACTCACCGATGCTGTTGACTCGTATAGTAGTCATAACCACTGTCATAACATAAAATGGTATTACTGCCTGTTTCACTTTTGAACTATTTTAAAGTTTTAGCTCTCTGTAATTTGCCGCAGTGCACACACCTTAATAGAAATAATAACCTGTCGTCCACAATTCTGAAAAATAGTTGTTATGAAATGCAACGATATGATATCACTTTGTGTCATAAAAGAGTCTTTAAAGGAGAGTTTGATCACGTTAGTTTTAAGTATTATAACAGAATATAAAATGTTGACCAAAATTATGTCAAACCTAATCAAAAGTTTGCCTCATAATTGTGACCTCTGTGGTGATGAATGACGTGGTAATTTTCATGCGACATGGAATTTTTGTCTTACAAGTTCAAAATGTTCAGGTACAAAATTCGCCGGCACGGCTCTCATATGTCGCCAGTGAAAGCTTTGCGTCGTCCTTGGTTTTGTAAAAGCATTGACGATTCAGTCTTCAGAAACAAAACAGTTTGTTTCCTGCGATCTCGGCGATGAGTTACTGTGATCGGCAACGTAACAACAAGGTATCGTCGATCACCAGCGACACATGAGAACCAAACTTCATCCCTGGCCATGTAAGAATCACTTCCACTGTCTAATTTTAAAGGGTTTATACTTTTTGGAGACGCCTGCTTGTAGCTAGCTTCATAATACCACTGTTTGCTTGATGCAGTTTTATCATTATGGATAAGTCTAAACTAGTTCCACATTTCTTTGTCTCAACAAGCTAATGACCAACAACAAAAAGTTACACTAGCATTATAATATCTTATGTGCGAATGGGCAGCCTAATTTCTTTAAACAATGGTGTTTTAGAAATCATTCGTTCACTTCAGTGTCTTGTCATTTAGGACTGTGCTCCGCTGTTGTGTTTTCTCCCCCACATTGGTAGAGGTTTAAATCTTTCGAATCTTTGTTACTTTCAAAAATACTTCAACCGATAGACACGTAATAATGTAAAACACTACATCTCTAAACAATTCATTTTGTTCTGGTTTGTAAACGGGTTTTATTGCAATTTATAGTTTTATGTACGTGCACGTGCGCATGAAAAACGCAAAAGTAGAAAGCAGCCCTAATATTAATAGAAACATGCATAGATCCCGTACAAATAGAGTAGTGCTGAACTTCATCAACTAGTTGACATCAAAACGAGGCTATTTAAGATTGGCCAATATTTTTATGCTTGATAAATTTACTTTTTCACTGAAGTTTTATTTATGGAGGAATTAAGTATGAAGTGGAGTAGCCTTGAAAATTTCGTGTCAGTCAGATTTCGTATGAATTGTGAAACTGCTGAGTACAAATGAGGTCGACAAATTCTTTATGAGAAATTCCTTTTTTCAAACGAGACTTAAATGCATATCTTTGGGTTTCCGCTCGAGACAACAGTTTTTTTCCAAAGAAATGGCGCTGAAATTTTTCTTACGTTAGCAGTGTCACGTCTAAGACGAAATCATTTTGTGTCTTAAATATCTGCTTTGGGGGGATACACGTGATCAATGCAGCATCACAATTAAAGATGGCGGCGTTTTGACTTCACCATAATTTAAAATGTTTAAGTTATCATTTATTTTAGTCTTAATACTTTTGTGAAAATAGCATCAAAATAGTCATAATTAGCTTTCTGTTTGATGATGTTGGCGTGTTAAATACTTTTGGGCATTTTTAGTGAGGCGAAAAGGATCTTGAATTTGACGAAGTCGCGTCGTCATCGTTTTTTGGCATGACGAAATGATCAGGGTCTCTGGTATAACTTACATCAATATGTTCCCTGACTCCTGACCGTTTCATTTGTGTATTTTGTTTGTGAACTATGGGTGCGTGACTTGTATATAGACAGTTTATTTGTAAACGAACGTCCCGTACAATGCGGCACAACAGAACGGTCAGTTTACATGAGCCAGTATGCAGGCAGTGTTTTCAACATAACTGTGTGATATAGATCCACATATGATTTTGAATTTCTATTGTGATTCAAATAGTTCCAGATGGTTTGAGTTCCTATATCGGTTTTTATGTTGCGGCAAATCTAGTGACTTTAACACACACCCAGTGGCCGTGTTGCTATATATACTGACAGTATACTATAATGCTCTTACGAAGTGAAAGGTATATTGTATTCGATTGCTGGTGCACCTAATTCTTCATGCCAGTACATACGAGTTCTCATTAATGAATAGAGTCTAGCAAGTTTTTCTTGACGAGTTAGCTTGACAATAAAATGCATGAGCACCTGCAAGTACGACTCTCGGTTTCTTCACGCGAGATCGTTGTTTTCTTGCATTGTACAACAAACAAGTTTTCCTTGAAGTTTCTTCACGAATTCACTTTTTCCGCATGAGACGAGCAAATTTTCCTTGACAAGGTTATTCACGAGTTTACCTGCTTGTGTGTACCATGCACAAACAAGAAATCTTGGTAACTTTCTTTGACGAGTAACTTGAACAACTTGTCAATAATTCCATAAATCCATTTAGTTATACATTTTTTGTCTTCTCTGGTATTTTGCCCGTGCAAAAATTCATTTCTATAGGCACACAGTTTGTTTGTCTAGTTTGCACTATATTTCAGAGACAAAAAGTGAACAGAAAAACGTACAGCGTTGGGTTTTGCTGTCATTGAATTTGACTATTTTTCCACGGGTCGCTTCTTGAGATTACTCATAGTTCATGAAACAAGTAAGTTTCCAATGATTTTTAAACTAACGTATCTTTCTAAGAGATCTAACTATTGCTTTATTGCGGCATTACACCTTCTTATTCAGTGGACAACTAACAATAATGATTAAAAATAAAATTTGATAGTACAATTAGCAAACAATTAGCATACTTTCGAGGACACGAACAAATCTAGGCCAAGTAACCTTCAACTGATTGCCCATGCATGCGCTCTCCCACAAAGAGAAAAAGTTGAGTATTTGGAAGATATTCAAACAAGGCTAAGCCTAGCTCCGACTCACGTTCTTCATTCATCATTTTTGTGATGTGCATATCTGTACAGTGCATGGTTTGCCTTGTTGAGACTTCGAGTCTGCTTACAAAATTTAAAACTCACCTGTGCTTAAGTTCTTGGAATGTTTGCATACTGAATTGTTGTTCTAAGATTTTATGTAAACACACGCAAATTGACGTGGTGTTTCTACAAATCTTGCATTCACTGTTCTTATTGTAATTTAAGTGGCCTGAAGTACACCGTTAGTATATCTGCGTATTCATGATTATAGTATTTTGCATGAACTATTGGAAGTCGCACAAAAATTTAGCGACTTCAATCAAGGTATTGATTATTTACTTAAACACTGCAATTCTCCTGCATGTTTTGTCATGATACTAGATTGAGCCTTTATATGCTATATAGTGTCTAAATTTTATAATCAGTCACAACTACACTATTCTGTGCTGTAAATCTTGCAAAAATTATTATTTCCGATGTAGCTATATAAGTAACTTTTTGTGATGATTACGAATTAAATATACTGTGAAATTTTTCTGGGTAAACGATCTGTATGCATTCGCATATAGTTACACTATGCGTTTTCAAACTTCGTGTGAGCATGAGCAAAAGGATACAAGAAATATTTTCAACAAGTTTCCAAACAATATTTTCAAAGACTATTTTCAGTTACAATGAAAACATGCGCATAAAGATAGAACAGAGACTTCGGCCAAATTCGTAAGTCACTATCTTGACTATTTACATGCAATTTAGCATAAACATGCATGAACAAAAGCTCAAACACTTTGTTCGAGTCTTCAAATCATATCTTTAATGTTATTGCTTTGCGTACAGCTCTTGTCAGTGCCACGCCTGTTATACACTCAATTCTAGTAGAAAGCGATTAGAAAAATAATTATATCAGATGTACAATGAGAAAAACCCTAGTTTTCTTTAAGTGCATTCCAGCAAGCTCTTGAATGTTAAATCGAGTGTCAAAAAGACTTGTTTTTTAAGTGAAGTGCAATATATGCATCGTGTGAGCGGAAAATGACAGGATATAGACTCAGGAATGAGCTATTCATGTAAACATGGCGAATATTATGTCTTTTCAAGCTTTTGACACGCTCTGTGTTAAAAGGCAAATAAACATCAACAAAGTGCGAACGCCATCACGAAATTCATGACTCGTTGTTCAATATTAGTTGGCAGGTGTTCAACTTATCCATACCATTTTTGCTGTTATATTGCATGTTACATGAAGTAGCCAAAGCTAAAGGAAAGGTTTTGGTTATGCCGGTATAGTACATTTTGAGACCAAACAGACCGAGCGCGGTTCCACACCATAGCGGGCGGCCCGAAGTTTTTTCTTCACTTTCAAAACTAAATAGGGGCGTCAGTGGAGGGAAACATTACAAGATACGAAAGCCAAGCGGCTAAAACTGTTTATTAAGAGCTTACCAATACTTGAAAAAAATAGAACAAGATAAAAGTTAAAAATAGTTGAAAATGGAAAATTCTCGCCGCGTTGCCAAATTGCATTCGGTGTGTGTTAACTCTAATGATTACATTTCCATTTAATCAGATACACTGATTATCGTGTAAATCGTTACTCTAGCATCATAAAATGAATTCAACTTCGTGAGGAAGTGACAGTTCACGATCCAACGGCAATGTTTTGTGACAGTAGTGTCTTCCTCAGTCATTCTAACTGCATAAATTAGCCAAAACAAATGTTAAATGACATACGTTTAATTCACGAACCAAATTTTCAACTGCATTCTAGAGTCTATTTTTTCTTCATCGCTCTGGTTTGATGAAATGAATGTAATCACATAAGATTCTTGTAGTTTTGCATGGCGAAAACAACAATATCAGTAATCGTTTGAGGTATACACCATGTATATTTAT